>CAUYLG010005105.1:0-123376 GCA_963573385.1 Cacajao melanocephalus | reverse complement strand
TTTGTTTTGTTTTGTTTGAGATGGAGTTTCGCTCTTGTAGCCCAGGCTGGAGTGCAGTGGTGTGATCTTGGCTCACTGCCACCTCCACCTCCCAGGTTCAAGCGATTCTCCTGCCTCGCCTTCCTGAGTAGCTGAGATTACAGGTGTCCACCACCACACCCAGCTGATTTTTGTAATTTTAGTAAAGATGGGGTTTCTCCATGTTAGCGAGGCTGGTCTCAAACTCCTGACCTCGGGTGATCTACCCACCTCAGCCTCCCAAAGTGCTGGGATTACAGGCGTGAGCCACCATGCCTGGCCACTATCCCACTTTTAGCAGATGAAGGAGCCAAAGTCCTGGGAGGTGAAGCTGCGCCCACGGTCACAGTGCCATCTGGCAGGTGCAGAATCTTGTCTTTGGGGCTGTGGGAGGTGTGCTGCAGTGGCCCCTCCTCCCAGGACCAGCAGTAGCCGTCCCTGGCCTATTGTGAGTGTCCCTGTCCTCTGCCAAGGTATCCAGATGTCAGTGGGACTCCAGGGCAGAGGGCCAGGGAGGGAACAGGCCATGCAGCTGTCCATGTCCGGGAGCGTTCCCAGCCAGTGGACAGTAAGAGGAGAGGCCTGAAGTGGGACTGAAGAGACCGGAAGGGCATTACATGATGATGTGCGTCCTGGTATGACCCTTCTGCAGTCCAGGAAGTAAAAATTGTGTTGCTGAAAGATCTTTTGTCTCAGTGCTAATTTTTCTTTGTGGCACCGAATATCTATTCCCAATACTTTACCAACCTGAGCACTTCCAGGGTCACAGTGGCTACAAGGGCTAAATGGGGAGCCCCCCGTTATTACCCCAAATGGCCTGGGGGAGCCCCTTTCCTACCTTTTCCCCGGGAACCCCAAAGTCCCAAGGCCTAGCAGGGCTCCTCAGGAGTGTGTGTGTGCGTGTGTATGTGCGTGTGTGTGCATTTCGATGTATCTGAGTGTGTCTGTGTGTCTCTAATGTATGTCTACGTCTTTGTGTATCTGTGTGTGTGTCTGTGGGGGACGGGGGAGGTGTGCACCTGTGTCTGGAGGTGCTAATGATGAAAAATGTGAGAAGGTGGGGGAACTTCCACCTCAGCTGCCCTGGTCAAGAAGCCTTGGACTTGCTGGGCGTCATGGCTCATGCCTGTAATCCTAGCACTTTGGGAGGCTGAGGCAGGCGAATCACCTGAGGTCAGGAGTTCGAGACCAGCCTGGCCAGTTCATCTCTCCTGAGTGCTGAGAGAGCAGGCGAGGGCCTCCCCTGGGTGTTCTGTACTCTGTCAGCGTCTGTGACCTGGTGACGTCTGTGAACCGCCACAAGTGAGGTTGCCAGGACTTTAGGCACAGACACCGAGTCTCAGGCCTGGGGAGGGCCCAGGGACACACAGCCCAACCCCTTCTTGATCCTAAAATGTGCAGCACAGATTCATTCATTGAGTCATAATATTTTATGTTATTTATGTTTCAGATAGTCTTGCTCTGTCGCCCAGGCTGGAGTGCAGTGGCATGATCTCAGCTCACTGCAACTTCTACTTCCTGGCTTCAAGTGATTCTCATACCTCAGCCTCCTGAGCAGCCGGGTTACAGGTGCCACTACCACGCCCGGCTAATTTTTGTATTTTTAGTAGAGATGGGGTTTCACCGTGTTGGCCAGGCTGGTCTTGAACTCCTGATCTGCCCTCCTCGGCCTCCCAAAGTGATGGGATTACAGGCATCAGCCACCACACCCAGCCGAGTCATAACATTTTAAATGATTTTTTAAAAATCGTTTGAAATAAATATAATTTCATTTAACCTTTATAAACCCCACAAAGCACTCTTGTCCTCTGAGGTGGGGTGGCTGACAAGGTCCTATAACGCATAAGTGGCAGCTTCTGGGGTGTCCCACTCCCACGCCTGAGGCATGGCTGGGTGGACTGGAGGTGGCCATCCTGCTGCAGGCACAGTCCCCTTCTAGTTCTCATCAGGGCAGAGGGTCACTAAGGCTGAGGCCAGTGTGGCTCCAGTTAGAGAGCCCTGTGGCCCTGATACCCAGCATCTTTCCAGAGGGTTGGGACAGCAGCGTCCACCCCAAGGACTAAAAAGCAGAGGGTGTTTACAACAGCCAAAGCCTGGGTGGCTTTTCAGCTGCCTTGGGTTCTTTCCCCAGCTGCCCAGCCTGGTATCTTTGCCAGCACAAGGGTGTAGAAGGAGGGGTGTCCCTGACCCCTGTCCATTGGGGTAGTGTTGTCACCCGGGTGTGGACCAGGCCAGGTCTCCTGCCTGTTGGCACCCGCTTGACCCTCAGACAGGAGGTTCTCCCCAAAGACTGCATGAAAATCAGCCTTTGTTTATAACACACTCTCAAGGCTTGCTAATGATAAAAACATTTGAGAAGGCAGGGAAACCTGCACTTCAGCTGCCCTGGTCAAGAAGCCTTGGACTGGCTGGGCATGGTGGCTGACGCCTATAATCCTAGCACTTTAGGAGGCTGAGGCCGGCAGGTCTCCTGAGGTCAGGACTTTGAGACCAGCCTGGCCGACATGGTGAAACCCCATCTCTACTGAAAATACAAAAATTAGCCGGGCATGGTGGCACATGCCTGTGATCCCAGCTACTCGGGAGGCTGAGGCAGGAGAATCACTTGAACCTGGGAGGCGGAGGTTGCAGTGAGCCAAGATCTCACCACTGCAACTCCAGCCTGGGAGACAGAGCAAGACTGTATCAAAAAATAAAAAAGAATCTTCTTCCATCAAATCCAGAGCTTAAAGGTTTAAAAAAAAAAAAAGAGAAAAAAAAACTTCCCCTAGTGGAGTTACCAGGATGTAATCTCACTGCCTGGGGTTGGTCCCAGGGGCTGATCACGTGGGCACCCTCTGCCTGGCATGTACCAGAATTCCAGCCTCCCAGAAGGAAGGCCAGCGTGCGTCATGGACACACGGTGTGTAGAAACAGTGCCGGCACCCTGGGCTGGTCTTAGGGAATGGGGGAATCCTCCCAAAATCAAACTTTCCCAGATGCCAGCCCAGGGCCAGCCTTGCAAGCAGGCCTTTATCTCCAGCCTGCTATGTTTATTATTTTCCATACAGTTAGAGGGGAAGGAGGGGAGGGGAGGCAATGAGGCAGAGGAGCAGATAGAGGCCATGTCATGGGGGCCTCCAGGCCATGGACTTGGCTGTGGGGCTGACAAGCCACGCACAGATGATCCGCTGCAGGCAGGTGATCGGGTCCAGCCCCTGCTTCAGGAAGATTCACCTGGCAGCTTTGTGGAGGCTGGAGTGGGGGGAGGGGAGCGGGCAGCCGGGAAGCTGCAGAAACCATCCAGAGTCAAGTTCAGAGACCGAAGCTTACTGGGGAAGAGGACAGTGTAGCAAGAGGTCCGTCTGTCTCAAAGGAGGAGGTGAGACCGTGCCAAGGGGTCCCGGGGGAATTGTTTGAGCTTGGGGAAGAAAGAAGGGGGGTCAGGATCCAAAAAGCAAGTCCTGGGCGGGGCTTGGGTGAGCCTGGGGTGGGGGCAGGAACCTGGCGCTGAGGGAGCTGAGGCGGGGTGGGGGCTGGGTGGGGGATCGGCCGGAAGAGGAGATTAAGAAATTGCCTGAATTACAAATCACCGCAGCCACCTTGGCCCTAAGAGCCGAGCTGTTGACAATCAGAGGAGGAGGATGGGGTCACCGACAAAAGAAGCAGGGCACAGAAAAGGAGGCAAAAACAGGTGAGCTCAGAGCACCCCAGACTCAAAGGAGAGAGACCATGACCCACGGGACCCTCAGAGCCTATGTGGTCTAAGCTCGGGAAGCCAGTCCAAGGAACAGAGGAGAGGTCGTCAGAGCAGGCATCAGTTCACGCACACACTCACACACACATTCACACACATACACTTTCATACACACATTCACACACGCATTCACACACACACATTCACACATGCTTACATTCACACACATTCACATACACATTCACACACACACTGACACAAACATGCACACATTCACACACAAATACATTCACACTAGCATTCACACCAACATGCACACACATTCACACTTGCTCACACAATTCTCATATATCCACATACTTGCACACACATTCACACTCGCACACACATTCACACACATATACACATACATTCACACATTCACACACATTCAGTCACATTCACACACACATTCACACACTCCCCCCACACACACACCACACACAGTCATACACATATACACATTCACACACAGTCACACACTCCCATACACACACTCACATTCTCACACCCACCTGGAGGTGAGCCTCTGCTGGACACGGAGGGGAGGGGCAGCCCTGGTCCCTGGCTCAGCTGATCCTGCCCCCCAACCCCCAGTCCCTCCCTTCAGCATCAAGAAGCTGGCCCTCTCTAGTTCACAGCTCCTGGCCACCAAGTCCTACCACTGAGCCATGTCCTGCATCTCAAGTCCCTGGAGGCCCCAGGCTGGCAGCCACAGGCCGTCATGCATATGACGCACAGGCCCATGGACGGGGCACTGGGAGGTGCCGCCCAAGGTGCTCGACTGACCAGCAGGGCCATGCTGGGCAGCTGCCCACATGCAGCCTCCACACCCCGTGTGCCACCAAGGCCAGCCACCCAGAATCCCCACACCTGGAGCATTCTGGCTGTCGGGAAGCACAGTCCTCAGGGAAACAGAGGCACTGGGGGAGGGGCAGTGTGCACAAAGGAGGCCTGAATGAACTGGGGTCCCAGACCCAAATGCCCTCAGCCATGGCCAAGGTTCATCAGCCCTCTGGCTGCTCTGGGGACCGCCCCGAGTGACTCACTGTGTGCAGGCTGCAGTGCCAACAGCTGGGTGCTGAGTGTCCCTGCATGGAAGGCACACAGGCCACACCCACACCAACACTGCAGTGAAAACCAGCAGCCTAGAAGGTCCTCCCACCTCCTCTGCCTCCACAGACCCCTGGCAGGGGAGGGGGCAGGACAGTTACTCCCTCTGCTCTGCAGGATAAAAAAAAAAAAACAGACCAAGGCCAGGTACGGTGGCTCATGCCTGTAATCCCAGCACTTTGGGAGGCCAAGGTGGGTGGATCTCGAGGTCAAGAGATCAAGACCATCCTGGCCAACATGGTGAAACCCCATCTCTAATAAAAATACAAAAAAATTAGCTGAGTGTGGTGGCATGAGCTTGTAGTCCCAGCTACTTAAGAGGCTGAGGCAAGAGAATTGTTTGAACCCAGGAGGCAGAGGTTGCAGTGAGCCAAGATCGAGCCAGTGCACTCCAGCCAGGCGACAGAGCCTGACTCCGTCTCAAAAAAAAAAAAAAAACAAGACCAGAGCAAGGGTTGGGCAGCGGGGTGGTGTCGCCCTTCAGGTGTCTTTCTGGAGCAGCTTCTCTGACTCCCCAAGTCTGGTTAGGAGAGTCAGGGCCAGGCCTATTCTCCACTAGGCTCGGCAGGCCCGGGCCAGGGCCAGGAATTTTTAGGGGCCCATGGAGACGTTTTAATTATATTTTTAATCAAAAGGGAAAAAATGGATATAATCCAGCCTGGCTTGTGGATACTGACATAGTTGATGAACACAATATTCAATACTTTTTCTGGAGGAAGGGGCCCATGAAAGTCACACTGGGTCCCTTTGAGCTCTCAGCCTCCTGGGCACGTGTCTCACGTGTTGTGATGATCTGCTCACATGACTGCCTTCTCCACCAGACAGTGGGCCCCGGGAGGGCAGGGGCATGTCTTACATTCTGAGAACAGGCATGCAGTGAGCATTTGCTAAATAAATAAATGCTTAGGCCAGGCATGATGGCTCACGCCTGTAATCCCAGCACTTTGGGAGGCCCAGGTGGGCGGATCACGAGGTCAAGAGATCGAGACCATACTGACCAACATGGTGAAACCCCGTCTCCACTAAAATTTCAAAAATAGCTGGGTGTGGTGGCGTGTGCCTGTAGTCCCAGCTACTTGGGAGGCTGAGGCAGGAAAATTGCTTGAATCCGGGAGGCAGAGGTTACAGTGAGCTGAGATCGTGCCATTGCACCCCAGCCTGGGCAACAAGAGCAAAACTCCATCTCAAAAATAAATAAATAAATGCTTATAAATAAAAAAACAATAGTTATCATTGACTGCTAGTTAGTGATAGTTAGCTCCTGTGACACATTGATATCATCCCCGTTTTACAGACGAGGACGTCAAGGCAATGAAAGCTTAAATTTGCCCAAATTGTTCACCAGGAGTGCCTGCATTCCAAGCCTGCTCTCTGGACCACCGGCCCAGAATGTCCCCACAGAAGGTGGAGCAGCTGATGGACATGTCAAGAGGCTGAATCCAGGAGGAACACGCTCCATAGACACGGGGCAAGCAGGCTATGTCAGCCCACGCGTTCTGGCCCATGGATAGGTGCCCTCAGGAGCTCCAGCGCTGCCCCAACCTCCCTTCTGAGTGAACAGCCAGCTCAGGCCATTCCTCCACGTGGGAGAGGCCTTGGGGCAGGGCCCTGGGAGTACAAGTGAGGCTGGCAGGAGGTCTGTATCTGCAGCCACACCGGGGAGCCAGTGATTGAAGACTGGGAAGCTGCAGTCAGGCAGTGGCTCCATAAATGTTTATTGAGCATTTATTAGGAGCCAGGCACTGTAATAGGTGTGGGAGGACAGAGATGACTAAGGCACAGCCACCCACAAGAGTCTGGGCAAATCGATGCATGCCTGGGACTGTCCACCTCGGTGAATCCCTATCCACAATGTGTCCCTGGCACCCTGGCTGACCCACTTTGTAACCTGGATCCCATGCCTGCACTCCTTGGAGTAGCCTTCTTCCATAAAATGAGCTTAACTGCACTTGTCACCTGGTGATGGAGCTCCTTGAGCTCTCAGGATGAAAGATTCTGTAAATATGGAGCCTTTGTCAGCAGACTGGGTGGGGTGGAATTGGGAGCCCACATCAGATCCCCAAGGATGCAGAGAAACAGCCCCCAGGAGGTAGAGGGAGGGTCTCCAAGCTCCCCTGAGGTGACCGCCCTCTGACAGCTGCCAAGCATGTTCCTGCAGCCAGAATGCCTGACATGAAAGTCCCCCACCCCCGCCAAGGCCTGCCTGTGATGGTTAAATGACTGACACTGACACCTCAGCTGCTGACTGATGCTGACAGGAGAGAGGGAGACGTGGAGGTGGCCTTGGTTGCAGGCAGGTGACTGGAGGCTCTTCCTTCACACTTGTGTTCATAGGACACTGAGCACCCACCATGACCTGTTATCCAGTGTCCATGGGGGAGGCAGACAGCAACCAGCACATTCCACCATCATGTGGGGTGTTAGAGAGTGTTGGAAACAGATGCTCGTGCCGCAAAGAAAATTAGAACTGAGACAAAGAATCTTTCAGCAAAGCAATTTTTACTTCCTGGACTGCAGAAGGGTACTTTGACTAGCCATTTTGCCACGAGAGTACAATGAACAAAGGAAAACACACAAATTCATCCTTTACGCATTTGGGTCGTCCTTACTGCTGTGTCTGATTTCTGTTGGCTCAATCTAACCTAAACCTCACAATCTAACCTAAACCGGATTGGCTGACAACTTAAAACTTTTCTAAACAGGTAAAAGCAATGGAGAGCTGGGACATGCCTGTGAGGACGTCCGGCACAGATATCTTGGTTCAAGTACAAGGACACAGAACGTAAAATAGCAACTGTTCATCTTCCCCTAGAAGAGCTGGCACAGGAAGTGATTCAGCCCAGGCACTGCACCTGCTCTATCAGTACAGTTGGCAGGTGGGGAGCCAAGGAACAGGACCCCCAGAGTCAGGCGGCATTTTACTCAAATGCTGAGCACTCGTTCCAAGTTTGAGTAAGGCAGAAGAATACGTGGCCAGCCCTGCCTTCCCACAGCCCACGTGCAGCAAGCAAGCACTGTCCTTAAAACAGAAGAGCTGGCCGGGCGCGGTGGCTCACGCCTGTAATTCTAGCCGAGGCGTGGGGATCACTGGAGCTCAGGAGTTCGTGACCAGCCTAGGCAAACACAGTGAGATCTCATCTCTATTTAAATAAAATAGAAAATCTATTTTAAAAAACAAACACAGAAGTGCTGTCGTGAAACTTAGGTGCTCTGCATAAAGCTTGGGAAGAGAGGCAGGGCCTCCCAGCATGTCTGGAGTCCTCAAATTAGCAACCTGTTTCCTTGTCTGTAAAATGGGTGTAGAAATGGCCGACTAAGAGGACAAGGGCACTGGTGCCGGGTGTTGAGCAAACCCTCGACAGCCTCACCGAGAGCGCACCAAGGACCACCTGCGCGCTGCCGCTCCGGGGGCTCCCACCCTTCCCTCGGACGCCGGCCTGCGGGCGCGCGTGGGGGCGCTCGGAGCGGTCTCAGGTGTTCTGAGCCCCCAGATCGGGAGTCCAGTGCCCTGCCGAGCCAGATCCTCAGCGCAGGCTCCCGTCGCGTCCTCCCGCGGCCCGGGGCGGGGCGAGGGTGTCCCCGCCGCGCGCTTCCCACGCGCGTTCTCTGAGGCTGAGCACGCAGGGCCGCGGGGCCCACGCGAGGGCGGGGCGAGCCGGGGCTTTGTGTTCAAACTGGCCAATGGGTGGCAGCGGTGGGCGGTGACGGCCGGCGGGGCCTGGCCAATGGGCTGCGGTCTGTCAGCGTTGACTGACAGGCGCACATACACAGTCGGCCACACGCGCGCCGCCCGGCCCCACTCGCGCAGCGCGGGCCTTCGCCGGCCGCATTGTCCGCTTCCCGCCCGCGTCGTCCCGCGTCGCCGCTCTTCGCGCGCCCGCGCGTCCCGGGTACGGCCGCCGTCTAGCCCTGCGCGGAGCGCCGCCCGCGGGATCCCCACGCGGAAAGGGGGCGCGACCCGGCGGTGGGCGGGCCTCGGACGCCCCCGGCCCTGCTAGGAGCCTCCGCTGCAGCAGGTGAGTGCGGGCTCGCGCAGGCGAGGATGGGGGGCCGCGGCCCGGCCTGACCCCGGGTCACCGTCGGGCCGCTCGGGTGGGGCCGCGCCGCCAGGCCTGCTGCTTCCTCCCCGGGCCGCGCTGGGCCGGCTCCAGTACCCGCCCGGGTCCGCGGCCCCCGCCCCGCCGGCCGCGCCACTGGTCAGCTGGGAGGGCGGTGTCTGCGGGAGGGACTTCCCGGGCAGCCTCCCGGGAGGAGGAGGGCAAAGGCCGGCTGCCCCAGCCCGGCCCCGGGCAGCGCCTACGGGTTTTGTGCCAGACAGGCCGTTTCCAGGGATAGGCAGTTCCCAGCCTCTGCCCGTCAGAACTCCGGGGCTCAGAGGAAGGCCCGTTTTGTTCAGCTCTAAAACAACAAAACAAAACAAAGCAATGTGGGGCGCGGTGTGACTTAAGAGAGAGCCAGGAAGGCGCGCCTGTGGTGACAGTTTCTGCAGGTTGGGCCTGTGGGAGTGAGGGGAGGGGAGTTAGCGCCGGACGTGTGGCAGGTCCCACAAGGGCGTGTGGCCTGGCTGTGCCCAGGGAGTGGAAATGTCATGAGGAAGATGCCCCAGATCTGGTTAACGCTGAAGGTTGATGGGGAAGGGCGGATGCAGAAAAGGATGTCGCCCAGCTGAGGATGCTTTAGGTGAGGGTTTCTAAGTGATTGAGCGGGGAGGTGGGGCGGGGGTGGTGTCTATTCTGATGCGCTGTAGTAGATTTCAGCTCCTAGAGGCTCACTGCTTGTTTTGGAGAATGAGACCTCCACCGTTTTCATCTTGTGACAGCCAGACTCGATGGTAAACTGTTTTTGTGATGCCAGGATGCCGCAGGAAAGACTAAGGCATCTCTGGGAGTTCTGGGAGGGTGGAGGCAGGTGCTGACAGTTTTCAGCACTCCTTGCTCAGCCTCCATCAGAATCGTAAGTTCTTCCCAGCGGCAGCTGGGTATGGTATAAACAAATTGCCTTGTTTCTGCCCTGGGCAAAGGTGTCACCTCTTTCAGCGGAAGAGGAGATAAGAGGAGGAGCCCCGGTGTGGGCAGCGGGAGCCTTCAGGTGGAGGAAACACGGGTGGGGCGGGGTGGGGTGGGGAGGGGAGGGGGGATTGCCTTATAAGGGCAGGAATAGAAACAAGGACCCAGGCCAACTTCCTGCTTGCCTACTACCCATCAGTCCCTTTTCCAACACCGGCTAAAAGTAGGGGGGGATGCCAGATGGGCATTTGACCTGGGAAGACGCCAAGAAGGCCCAGACATGAGGCTGCTTGTTTTTCGGAGGAGGACTTTCTAGCTGGACTAACCAGACCTTCCCGTTTCCAAAGCCTGGGTTGGGATGAGTACGTTTATAACTGCCAGGCAACCCAGAGAACTGGTCATTTAAGTATCAACCAGGAACAGTACAAGTGATCAAAAGTCACAAGTGCTAGGAATTCTCAAGTGACTTTGTCATACGGGCCAGAAGAGGCACTAAGGTTGGGACTCCTCGTATTGACTGTCAGGGATTCTGAATTCGAGTGTCGAGGCCTGAGAGGTTGATTCACCTTCCTCGTGTCACAGAATGCCACCTTTTGCCAGATCTTTGCACAGATCGGCTTCCTTTGTCCTCATTATCAATTCCAGAGCCTTGATTTCTGCCCCACGTGGTAAGTGGAACTGACAGGAATTCATGCTGCCTTCCTCCCTATTTTGTTAGTTTGTAACATATTTGTTGGGTACCGAGTTTATATACAGCCTGGTTTTGAGCCTGTGTGGGGCTAGAAGAGATTCTAGGTGAGGACACAAAACTAGAATCTTCAATACATTCCTGAAACAACTGGAAAACTTTATGGCTGAGTAGAAAGACCCAGGCCCTAGAGTCTGTCAGAGCTGAGCCCAACCCTGGCTTTGTCACTTACAGACTGGGGACCATGGGCAAGTTACCCATTGCCTTGGTGTCCAGGTTCTTCCCTTGTAGATGGGAGTAGTGATACCTACCTTGCTGGTGGTGATCAGAAATGGGGTGTACAAGGAGCCTGGTCCCAGCAGACGTTTACTGTTTTATCATCATCTTAAAACAGATGATATGGCAGCAGGGTGTGCACTGTGGGGACAGAGTGTGAGTACTGTCGGGACATAGGTGGGAGCCTGGCCAACAGGGAGAGACCCGTCTCTACTAAAAGAAAAAAGAAAAATCCTCGGCTGGGTGCAGTGGCTCACACCTGTCATCCCAGCACTTCGGAAGGCCAAGGCGAGTGGATCACCTGAGGTCAGGAGTTCCAGACCAGCCTGGCCAACATGATGAAACCCCATTTCACCTCTACTAAATATACAAAAATTAGCCAGGTGTGGTGGCAGGCACCTGTAATCTCAGCTACTCGGGAGGCTGAGGCAGGAGAATCGCTTGAACCCGGGAGGCAGAGGTTTCAATGAGCCAGGTTCACACCATTGCCCTCCAGCCTGGGTGACAGAGCAAAACTCTGTCTCAAAGAAAAAAAAAAAATTACACACCTGTAATCCCAGCACTTTGGGAGGCTGAGGTGGGCGGATCACCTGAGATCAGGAGTTTGAGACCAGCCTGGCCAACAGGGCGAAACCCCGTCTCTACTAAAAATACAAAAATTAGCCAGTCGCGGTGGCACACATCTGTAATCCCAGTTGCTTGGGAGGCTGAGGCAGGAGAATCGCTTGAACCTGGGAAGCAGAGATTGTGGTGAGCCGAGATCGTGCCACTGCACTCCAGCCTGGGTGACAGAGTGAGACCCTTACCTCAAAACAAAAGAACATAGGTGAAGTCTACATGGGGAAGGTTTTCTATCAAGGTTTGCTGTGGCCCTTGATCAATGACCACGTGTCAGTGAAGGGACACAGCTAGAGCAAGACTGGGAGAAGTCTCTAGGGAAAGGCAGGTAGGAAAGCTGGACCACAGGGCGTGCAGGCAGTGACCAGAAGTGTGCGGGTGCCGGTCATGGGCCAGAGTCTCTGCTACTTGTCAGAAGCCGAGGAAGACCCAGTTCTGGCTTGTGCGGAGCTCGGCGCCAGGTAGGATAAAGACAAGGAAACTGAAAATTGGGAAGCCTGTGGAAAGCGCCCGGAAGAGGCTCCAGAGTCACTAACTGAGCCCGAGGCCGGGCATGACTCCTGCCGACGTGCGGTGCGGGGGTGCTTCACAGATCCCTGCCTGGCCCCCCATCAGGGCTGTTTAGACCGAACGCGGAGGGGGTGGTCTGTTCTCGGCTAGGAGGCAATGCCTCTGTCCCTCCTCCTCCAAAGGAGCTGGGGGCAGCTCCAGGCCTCACGCGCAGTCCTCCTCCTCCTCCTCTCTCTCCTTAGAGTCTCTTCGGGGGAAGAGTCCACATCCCACCAAGCCATGTCCCGAAGAAGCCAACGCCTCACACGCTACTCCCAGGGAGACGATGACGGCGGCAGCAGCAGCAGTGGAGGGAGCTCGGTGGCTGGGAGCCAGAGCACCCTGTTTAAAGACAGTCCTCTCAGGTAGGGCCCCGAGGGAGTGCCACAGCCCCTGGTGACCCCACATACTTTTGGTCACTACTTGCACGCCCTCTGGTCCAGCCATCTACCTGCCTTCTTGTTGCAACCTTCGTTGGCAGAGATGAAGGATGCGGGCCCGCGTCCGATCAAGGGGGTCCTGCCTAACTCCATGTGTATGAGTTCACAGCACCCCTTCTCCCCCAACTGTGAGCCGGGGCTGCTGCCCTTATGCTTAGAAAATAAGAAGTGGTAGGCTGGGCGCAGTGGTTCATGCCTGTAATCCCAGCACTTTGGGAGGCTGAGGCGGGCTTCCAAAGTACTGGGATTACCTGAGGTCAGGAGTTCGAGACTAGCCTGGCTAACATGGTAAAACCCCGTCTCTACTAAAAATACAAAAGTTAGCCAGGCATGGTGGTGAGCGCCTGTAATCCCAGCTACTTGGGAGGATGAGACAGGAGACTCACTTGAACTCAGGAGGCGGAGGTTGCAGTGAGCCAAGATCATGCCATTGCACTCTAGCCTGGGCGACAAGAATGAGACTCCATCTCAAAAAAAAAAAAAAAAAACAGGAAGTGGGGAGAGGCAGCTTCAAGCATAAATCAGGCCGGAAACCCCAAAACTGCAGGCTGGGCTCACGGGAACGCCCTCTGGTCTGGATGGGCGGGTAAGCCTGACCTCCCTTCCTGGCCCCACGCTCGCATGTCTCACCGCCTGTCCTGCCTCAGCAGCTGGCCAGTGACATGGCTGAGGACAGGCACAGTCCTTGGGCCACTGGGAAATGAGCTGTGGCAGCAGCTGCCTGGTTCTCCTGCCCCCCTCACAGACCTGGCGCCCAGAGGACAGGCCCTGAGGCATGGCTGGCTCCAAGGCCAGGCCAGGTCTGTCCAGTTGCACGCTCCTGGCTGGGCTCACCTCCCTGCTTCTGCCTCTGCCCTCACGGTTGTCCCACAGGACCTTGAAGAGGAAATCCAGCAACATGAAGCGCCCATCCCCAGAGCCACAGCTGGGCCCATCCTCCGACCCACATACCTCCTACTACAGTGAGTCGCTGGTCCGAGAGTCCTACATCGGCAGCCCGCGGGCCGCGTTCCTGGCCAGGAGCGCCCTGGAGGAATTGCACAGTGAACCCGACTGGGGTGAGTGTGGAGCCCTCTCTCTCGCAGGGCTTTGCTTCCTCCGCCTCCCCCTGAGATACTCCTCGCAGTGTCCCCTGCCGTCCTGGCATTCCCTCCTCAGAGCACCTTTCTGCCCAGGCCCCACTTTTCAGAAGCTCTTGGAGGCCCAGAAGAGCCCCTGGTTCTTCCCTGCACAGGCGATCACCTGCGGGTGCGGAAGAGGAGAGGCACAGGCGGCTCCGAGAGCAGCAGGGCCAGCGGGCTCGTTGGGGGCAAGGCCGCCGAGGACTTCCTGGGCTCTTCCTCGGGCTATTCCTCTGAGGACGACTACGTGGGTAGGCGACGTTTCCTCCCTCCCGAGCAGATCCGAGGCTGCCGGGAGGCCTCAGGAAGGCTGGGCGGGAAGCCCAGGGAGCTGGAAGGAGCACAGCAAGTGGCAGGCGCATCGCCCCTCCCTAAGTGTGCCCCAGTCTGGCCTGCGCTGGCCCCTGGCACCCTGGGCTGTGACTGCCCCTCGCTTCTCTGTCTTCCCCACCCCACGGGTCTGTGGCAACCTATGGCCGACACCCTTGCATTCAGGCTCATTCCAGCACTTTTCCGTGGGGCTCCACACGCGGTGGGTGCTCGGTCATCCTGAGTGATGTGTGTGTCAGGTCCCGTCGTCTAGTTCTGAACGGCAGCTTGAGGCATGGCTGGTGAAGAGGAAACAGATGTCAGAGAACTCCCATTCCATTCGACTGCATGCCAGGGCTGCGTGGGGCTGTGGGGATGCAAGGAGGGTGGGTGACTTGTGGCTCACAGAAGACAGCAAAGGAAGAGGCTCGAGAGGGACAGAGACTGAGCCGGTGTCCTGGTTCCCCTCAGGCTACTCGGATGCGGACCCGCAGAGTTCTGGCTCACGGCTCCAGAGTGTCGTCTCGAGGGTGGGCTCCTTACTCTGGATGGTGGCCACGTCACCAGGTGGGTGCTATAACCCATGCTGTTACTTTCATTCTCGTGGGTAGGAACTTCTTACCCATCTCTCTGCAGTTGGCCATTCTGCCCATGCAGAGAGACTGTAGGACCGTCGGGGAAAGGTCATTCTAGAATAATCACTGGGAGCCCAGAGCTATGCAGATCCCCTCGCATGGAAGGGCAGGAGCAGCTGCAGAGCAAGACAGAGGGCGTGGGCAGGTGGGATCCAAGGAACTGGGTCCCAGCAGGGCAGGACAGAGGCACATGGGCTGGTGGGGATGGGTGGGGGCGGAGAGGACCACAGACGAGACAAGGGAGAGGTGCCCCCAGCCACTGTGTGGAGCCTTAGGCTTGACGGTCACTCTTCCAGGCCGGCTCTTCAGACTTCTCTACTGGTGGGCTGGCACCACCTGGTACCGTCTGACCACAGCTGCCTCCCTCCTTGACGTCTTCGTTTTAACCAGGTGAGCGAGACTCTAGCCTTGCCCATAAATCGCAAAGCCCTGGGGCCAAGGGACCGATAAAGTGTGTGAACCTGTAATGGTGGATTCTCTGAGGGTTTTCCCCAGTTTCCCTGGAGCTTTTATTAGCCATCGTGGAGTAGCCTCCGCAGAGCCCACCCCTGCCTGACAGAGAATGGACTCAGAATCATTCTCCCTGAATCGATAGCCCTTCGAGGCAGGATTCCAGAGCACAGATTATTTCTTCCTGGACACATTCTGCTAAATACCACTCCGGTCCAGCTGTGCCTGATTCTCAGACACCTGATGGCTTTCCTCCTGCAGGCAAGAAGTGGGGTTTCTCAGAAAGTCCATTTCCTTCTCGGGCCTGGGACAATCTAAACCCCGAGTTCCCCACTCACAGTCAGAGCCACAGAGGCTGTGCCTGAGGATGCTATGGGTTCATTCCCCAAATCCCTAAACCAGCAGAACCAGGATTTGAGAACCTGCCCCTGAGACAGAAGAAAGAAGACTGAACCCAGAAGGCAGGACCCCTCAGTTCAGGGCGGAGGGAGTAGTTGGCCACACTGAAAAGAGGGGCAAGGATGACAGGTTTCTTGTTATTATTTAAGAAGTTCCTTTTATTTTTCTATGTTTGCTTACTTAGAGGACCTGTCTATATAAAAATCTTCGAGTTTTTCAAAGATCACACTATTTTTATTTTATTTTATTTTTGAGACAGAGTCTCCCTTTGTCACCCAGGCTGGAGTGCGGTGGCGTGATCTCGGCTCATTGCAACCTCCACCTCCTGGTTTCAAGCGATTCTCCTGCCTCAGCCTCCCGAGTAGCTGGGACTACAGGTGTATGCCACCGCGCATGGCCAATTTTTTTTTTTTTTTAATTTTTAGTAGAGATGGGGTTTCACCATGTTGGTCAGGCTGGTCTCGAACTCCTGACCTTGTGGTCTCGGCCTCCTAAAGTGCTGAGATTACAGGCATGACCACCACGCCCGGCCTACCACACTATTTTTAATAACATCAATAAAATTCAGTCAAAATTGTCCCATCACTCTAAGACCTGCCCTGCCGGAAAGGCTCTGATGTGTCCAGTTTGGCCCTGGCATGGTGAGAAGCTCGAGGCTGCCCTCCCTAGCTCTAGTTCAACACCCAGGAAAACATCTCAGGGGACTCCCTGGGTGGAACGTGGTGGCCTGGAGCTCCTCTCACACCTCCACCTCCCCTGTCCTGCCCTCCCTCGTGGTCTAGGCGCTTCTCGTCCCTGAAGACGTTCCTCTGGTTCCTGCTGCTGCTGCTCTTGCTGACGTGCCTGACGTATGGTGAGCCTGCATGGGGAGAGTGGAGGGAGGGACAGAGATGTGTTCACTAGAGGGGTGGTGACCCTTGGCAGTAAGAGAAGGGGCAGGACGGGGTGGGGTGAGCTCATGCCTGGGCAGGGCCTGAGCCCTGGACTCTGGACCATCTCTGCATGGCTCTTACCACCTCTCTTGAGCATCCTTTGTGCTGCCCTGGGCAGGGGCACACCTTAGTGCCATGGCATGGGTGAAGAGCGGATGCCCTCCCATTATCATCAGCAGTCATCCTCCCTCCGCTCCAGCAGGGACATGGGTTGTGAGGGGGTTATTTTTACAAGATCAAAGTAAATCTTGAGCTGTCTAAAAGTAAAAACAATGAAACAGCAAAGGGAAATAAGTGCCTTTTTTTTTTTTTTTTTTTTTTGAGACGGAGTCTCACTGTCGCCAGGCCGGAGTGCAGTGGCACACTCTTCGGCCCACCGCAACCTCTGCCTCCTGGGTTCAAGCGATTCTCCTGCCTCAGCCTCCCAAGTAGCTGGGACTACAGGCACATGGCACCACACCCAGCTAATTTTTGTATTTTTAATAGAGACAAGGTTTCACCATGTTGGTCAGGTTGGTATAAGTGCCTCTTTTTATACCAGTCACTTACCAGCTGCCTTGAATCATCCCAGGCGCCAGCACAGGCCTGCCTTGGTTTGGTTTTTGTCTGTTTTGAGACAATGTCTTGCTCTGTCACCCAGGCTGGAGTGCAGTGGCACGAACACAACTCACTGCAGCCTTAGCCTTCTGAGCTCAGGTGATTCTTCTGCCTCAGCCTCCTGAGTAGCAGGGATTACAGGCACACGCCACCACGCCCAGCTAATTTTTGTATTTTTAGTAGAGACAGGGTTATACCATGTTGGCCAGGCTGGTCTCAAACTCCTGACCTCAAGTGATCCACCCGTCTTGGCCTCCCAAAGTGCTGGGATTACAGGGTGAGCCACCGAGCGTGGCCCTTCTTTGTTTATATAGACATTTTGTCTTCAGCTTTTCCCTTGACAGCTTTGCTAGTTCCATATGAATTGCCTATGTGACCCTTGGTTCCATTTTAATGACTATACCAATTTAAAATTTTTTTTTTGAGAGTTGGTTTTATAAGTTTAATATCATTCAACTTATGTTTCTTGTATTAATAACAGGGTAGAACACTTTTCCAAAAGTTAGCTTCTTTTGTGTGTTTGCGGTTACAAGAACAGGTGGTTCATATCCAGTGGAAACTGAGCACCACCCTTAAAATGACAATGATTCTTTTTTTCTGAGACAGAGTTCTGCTCTGTCACCCAGGCTGGAGTGCAGTGGCACGATCTCAGCTCACTGCAACCTCTGCCTCCCGGGTTCAAGCGATTCTCCTGCCTCAGCCTCCCAAGTAGCTAGGAGTACAGGTACATGCCACCATGCCTGGCTAATTTTTATATTTTTATTAGAGCTGGGGTTTCACCTTGTTGGCCAGGCTAGTCTCAAACTCCTGACCTCGTGATCCACCTGCCTCGGCCTCCCAAAGTGCTGGGATTACAGGCATGAGCCACCTCGTCTAGTCAGTGATTCTTTATAATTGCATAGCAGTGTACCCAGAGAGCACTTCCCATACATTACCTCAGTTCAACTTGAGCTTCACCATGGCCTCGTAGGGTTGCTGTAGTCAGTGCTGTGAACACATCATGGGGAGATGTACATGGAGAGGGCTGAGTGACCTGCTCAGGGAGCATGTACATGAGGGCCATGTCCACGGTGGGCTTCAAGCCCCATGTGCATGAGCTGCCTTTTGCACCTGCCAACCGCTGGTGCTTAAGTAGTAAATGGAGGGTTTTGTTTGTTTGTTTTGTTTCTTGAGATGGAGTTTCGCCCTGGTAGCTGGGATTCCAGGCATCCATCACCACGCCCAGCTAATTTTTGTATTTTTAATAGAGATGGGGGTTCTCCATGTTGGTCAGGCTGGTCTCGAACTCCTGACCTCAGGTGATCTGCCCGCCTCGACCTCCCAAAGTGCTGGGATTATAGGCATGAGCCACTGCGTCCGGCCACGAATGGAGCTTTTTAAGGCCAGAAAGCCCTCTCTCCCCGCCACCTGCCCCAGAGCTCCAGAGTAAACAGATCTCAAACAGATGGCCCGGAAAGCAGGATGAACATGTCTCTGTGTGGCTACAGCTTCGTGCTCATGTCTGGGCCGCAAGTAGCCTCTCTTAGAGGGGTTGGTGCTTTCTGTTTTAGTGACTCTCAGCCGTGGCAGCCCATGATGGTCACCTGAGAGCTTTACAAACCCACCTACAAAGGGGCCCCACCCCAGGCCAATTAGCTTGCTCTCCAGAGGGCAGGCCCAGACCTGGTTGTACTGAAAGCTCCCCAGGTGATTCTGACGTCCAGACAGGGCTGAGAACCACCATCAGGGCCTCTGGGCCGTGTCCTGGATCATCCCTAACTCATTCAAAATGTTTTCTCCAAGTTTCGCCATCTATAGAAAAACGAAGGATTCCCGAGGGGGTGTGAGTGAATATACTCTGAGGTTGTCAGGTAGAAGTTGCCACCTCAGAGAATGGGAGCACCTGCATCCCTCTGATGCCCCTGGAAGGACACAGCTTGACAAGTGAGATAGGCCATGAGCACTGGCAGGGATCAAGCAGCCACCCTCCCTGGTGCACGCCTCTTGCTGGAGGCCCAGCCTGGGTAAAAGCCTCTCCCCTGTGCACAGGCGCTTGGTATTTCTACCCTTATGGGCTGCAGACATTCCACCCTGCTCTGGTTTCCTGGTGGACAGCGAAGGACAGCAGAAGGGAGCAAGAAGGCTGGGAATCCAGAGACTCTTCACCACATTTCCAGGTGAGTCTCTGAGGGTGGTAGCTCCCAAGAGTTTAGCGATGATTAGGTGACAGTGAAAGTGGTGGGTGCCTTCAGCCTGCCTCACACCTTACACACAAAGCTGAGGTTAGTTGCCATCCTATGAGACACAGAAAACAGAAAGAAAAGGAATCCAACAAATTGTCTCATCTTCTTTATTCCTTTTCAATACAGTCTCACAAATATTTACTGAGCACCTTCTGTGACTAAGGTAATATTACCTCTTACCACAGATAATCTACCCCTAAGAGTAGTGACTTAAAACTTTAAGTGTTTGATGAGTTCATGAGTCTGTGTGGTCTTTCTGGTCTGAGAAAGGAGAAGCAATCTTGGCTGGGCTCATACTCGCCTGTGTGTGTCTGTCTGCAGCTGGCTGAAGCCCTCACCCGGGACAGCTGTACTCCATGTGCACTCTGCTCTCCCGGCAGGCTATCCCAGCTGTTTCTCACAGCACCCAGGCAGGGCTCCAAGAGAGAACTGGGACAGCCAGACCTTTGAGGCCTCCATCCAGAGCCAGCACACCGTCACTCCGGCCACATTCTGTTGGCTACAGCAAATCTCAGAGCCAGTCCAGATTCAACGAGAGGGAAATAGACTTTACCTCTCAGCAAGAGAACCCACAAGGTCGCATGGCAGAGGTGTGGCTGCCGGGAGGAATGAGGGTTGGTGGCCATTTTCATAATCTGCCAGCGTCTAAAGATGGATCAGGCCCAGGCTGTGCCTTCAAGGAACCTGCATTCAGTATAACCAGAAAGTGAATGTGAGCACAGGTCCTGATACTGACAACAATTTAAACCTCTTGGCCACGCTTAGTGGCTCACCCCTGTAATCTCAGCACTTTGGGAGGCCAAGGTGGGAGGATTACTTAAGGCCAGGAGTTCAAGACTAGCCTAGGCAACACAGTGAGGCCCTGTCTCTATTTTTGATAAAACTCTTCATTTCCTAATTAGAGTTATTTGACCTGCACTTGTGCCTCATTGAATTTAATTTGGTATCAAGTTTTTATTATTCATTTAAAAATTTTTTTGAGATAAGGTCTCATTCTGTTGCCCAGGCTAGAGTGCAGTGGTGCAATCATCACTCATTGTAACCTTGAACTCCTGGGCTCAAGCAATCCTGCCTGCCTGCCTCAGCCTGCCAAGTAACTGGGACTACAGGCTCGCACCACCATGTCTGTCTAATTTTTTTTTTTTAATTTTGTAGAGACCAGGGTCTCACTATGTTGCCCAGGCTGGTCTTGAACTCCTGGCATCAAGCAATCCTCTTGCCTCAGCCTTCAAAAGTGCTGGGATTACAGGCATGAGTCACTGCACCTGGCATAGTATCCCTTTTTTTTTTCTTTTGAGTCTCACCCTGTCGCCCAACCTGAATGCAGTGGTGCAATCCTGACTCACTGCAGCCTCCGCCTCCCAGGTTCAAATGGTTCTCCTGCCTCAGCCTCCTGAGTAGCTGGGACTACAGGTGCACACCACCACACTCAGCTAATCTTTTGTATTTTTAGTAGAGATAGGATTTCACCATGTTTGCCAGGCTGGTCTTGATCTCCTGACCTCGTGATCTGCCTGCTTCGGCCTCCCAAAGTGCTGGGATTACAGGTGTGAGCCACTGCAGCCAGCCAGTATCACATTTATAACCATCTATTTTTGTGTATATTACTTTCCAGACCATAATCTTTTCAATTTTATTACATGTGCTGCCAAAGTTAGCACCAGACCATGATCTTATTATTTTACAAAATACTGATATATCATCTATGACTTTTACTTTTTTCACCATTAAAGACATTAAATATAGTTCAATTTCAGAACCACCTTTTCTGTAAAAAGGAATAAGTTAAAAAATGAATGTATCTCGTATTAGCAACATTTGCATGAAGTTAAGATAAAAACAGCTTGTTGGTCTGGGAGAGGATGGTGGTGAAGCGACTGGCTAGATGGGGCAGAGGATTTTTTGCTGTGTTTTGTGGGCTTTTTTTTTTTTAAGACAGTCTTGCTCCATCCCCCAGGCTGGAGTGCAATGGCACAATCTTGGTTCACTGCAACCTCAGCCTCCTGGGTTCAAGAGATTCTCCTGCCTCAGCCTCCTGAGTATCTGGGATTACAAGTGCCTGCCACCATGCCCAGCTAATTTTTGTAATTTTAGTAGAGACAGGGGTTTCATGACATTGGCCAGGCTAGTCTCAAACTCCTGACCTCAGGTGATCCACCTGCCTTGGCCTCCCAAAGTGCTGGGATTACAGGTGTGAGCCACCACGCCTGGCCTGAGTGTGTGCTTTTTGAGTCACGCAAATGTATTGCCTATTTTAAAACCAGAATTTCTAAAACTCAGAACCTCTGCTGCTCAGTAGCTCCCTGCCCTTTAGTTGAGTTTTTATCACTTCCCTTGGCGATGATTTTGTTAAGCCAACAGCGTTCTCAAATTCATGACACACTATCAAATGCCACCCTCAGTCCAAATGACATTTATTCCATTTTCTCTGTAGGACATCCAGCTAAAGAGGAAAAAGAGCACATTTTGCAATTATCCTGTCTCTTAGCCATAGTTACCTAGGGAAGGAGTGAAAGCCACAGGTGGAACGCCCAGCCCTGGCTCCCCTGCCCCTGTAGGAGTCAGGGAAGGGGTGAGCTTCAGGCCAGCAGGTCCCCGGCCCCCTGCAGCCATCCTGCAGCTGCCAGTCCTCCTCTTGGACTATCGCTGCTCCCTGGCCCACCTTCCTTCCTCCTTTGGGATTAGACTTCCATACTGTGTCCTCAAGGACCCTCCTCTGTGGCCGGCACCCAGTGATCCCGGCTCCCAGCACACCCAGCTCAGAGGCTGGCAGCCCCTGCCACGAGCTGCAGCCAGCCCTGCATGGACTGATGTTGGGAGTGTCTCTGGGATCTTTTCCTGTTCTGTGTTGGCTGTGTCAGAATGGTCTTTGGGAAACGCTGTCATCCAAAGGTCCCTCACCCTGTGGCTCTCTCTTTCTGCCCTGCCAGGCTGAGCAGCACGTTCTGTCCCGGGTGCACTCTCTGGAGCGGCGTCTGGAAGCTCTTGCTGCTGAATTTTCCTCCAACTGGCAGAAGGAGGCCATGCGCCTGGAGAGGCTGGAGCTGCGGCAAGGGACCCCTGCCCAGGGAGGCAGTGGTGGCCTGAGCCACGAGGACACCCTGGTGCTGCTGGAGGGGCTAGTGAATCGCCGTGAGGCTGCTCTGAGGGAGGATTTCCGCAGGGAAACTGCTGCTCGCATCCAGGTAGGAGGCGGAGTACCTCAGGGTGGGAGCTGGGTGCCACCTATGGGAACACATGGAGGTGCCCAGCAGGAGAGACAAGTATTACTTGGGATCAGGCAGCCCTGCCATTTAGCAGTTACTTTTTTTTTTTTTTTTTGAGACAGGGTCTCACTCTGTCACCTAGGCTGGAGTGCAGTGGTGTGATCTCAGCTCACTGCAACCTGTGCCTCCCAGGTTCAAGCGATTCTCCTGCCTCTGCCTCCTGAGTAGCTGGCTTACAGGCATGCACCACCAAATCCAGCTAATTTTTTTGTATTTTTAGTAGAGACAGGGTTTCACCACGTTGGCCAGGCTAGTCTCGAACTCTTGACATCAAGTGATCCGCCTGCCTCAGCCTCCCAAAGTGCTGGGATTACAGGCGTGAGCCATCACGCAAGGCCTACTCCCCTTCTCTAAGCCCCAGTTTCCTCCTCTTTGGTGGAGACCATCATGTCTCCCCCACTCACGTGGTGAGCTGTGTGAGTAGAGAGCCCTGGCACGGTGCCTACACCACACAGGTGTGAGTGCAGACAAAGCAGGAGTCTTCCATGATTCAGAGAAGCAACATAGCCTGAGGGCTGAGAGCCAAGGCTTTGGAAGCAAACAGACCTTGTTTGAATTCCCCTTTCACCACTTCCTAGTCATAAGGATCCCTGTACGCAAGACTGTGTCAAACCTGTCCTCCTACTCTTGTCTGACAGGAAGAACTGGCCACCCTGAGGGCAGAACATCAGCAAGACTCAGAAGACCTCTTCAAGAAGATCGTCCGGGCCTCCCAGGTCAGCGGGCCTGAGCACTCAGGGCTGTGACAGGGTCCTGATCCCATCCAACCCACGGCCTTTCCAAAGGGACCGCGTGGGCACTGCATGGGGAGGGGTGTGCCTGCCCCTGACTTCTCTGACCCCCAACCCCTTAGTTGGAGAGCTGTGCCAGGGCTCCCTGGGGTGTGCTGGGGCGCAGCGGCCTGTCATGCTGGCGTGCACCTGCTGAGCGTAGGTGAACAGATACCTCAGTGTGTCAGACAGGGACCAGTCTCGTGAGGGCTTTGACCAGGAGGCCAGTTTGATTTTTGCTGCAGGGGTCGAGACCTTGGGCAGGGGTGTGGTTAAGCAAAGACGTGGCAGACAGCAGATTCTATTCTGGAACCCTAATTTCTAAATATTTCTTGTATTTGTCCCTTCTTCCTACACAGGAGTCCGAGGCTCACATCCAGCAGCTGAAGTCAGAGTGGCAAAGGTACTGGGCGCCACCAGCTGGCCCTGGCCTGCTCCTCCCCAGTCCCACCCCACCCCCCAAGGCAGGACTGGGGAGCAGAGCCCCAGAACAGAGAGTTCTGATTGTCTTGCCAAGCTGGTGGGGGGTGGCTGGAACCGACTCAGGACCCCTGCCTAGGGCCTGTCTTTGAGGTGCTGTGTAGGTTAGCAGGGGGTTCCTGAGGGCAGAGGGACAGGCCCTGTGATGGGACCAGGATTCATTTATAGACACACCATCCTGTGGAGGTTAGCAAGGAGGTCCTGAGGGCGGGGGGCAGGCCCTGTGATGGGACTGGGATTCATTAATAGACACATCGTCCTTTCTTACAGCCTTACGTAGCCACCTTCTCATGCCCTAGATGTCCGCGTTTGTGGAGGGTGTGAGAGGCTGAGCAGAGTCAATTCTGGACTCTGGGCTTAGAAAGGGAGGAGGCCCAGAATTAGCTCCTTGGGACAGGCAGGCCCGTTCCTTGGCACCTGCGCTGCGTTCTGCAGCCAGAACCTCCAGGAGAGGCCTTGCCCCTTCTCGGGGTCTCGATGAGTGGTGGACACCCGCCCTCATGACAGGAGCCCACTAGGGGGCCTTCTTCTTCGGTGTGGCCTTACCTCCCACCAAAGAGATCCGAAGCTTACTCTTCTCTCTCTGGGACCAGCATGACCCAGGAGGCCTTCCAGGAGAGCTCTGTGAAGGAGCTGAGGCGGCTGGAGGACCAGCTGGCCGGCCTGCAGCAGGAGCTGGTGGCTCTGGCGCAGAAGCACAGCTCAGTGGCGGATGAAGTGGGCCTGCTGCCCCAGCAGATCCAGGCCGCGCGAGATGATGTGAGTGGGAACCACCAGGGCCCAGCTGGTCCCTCTCCTCCTCCTCTGAGACATGTGTCCCGGGGCCGGCAGAGCAGGCACCCCTTGCCCCTGCAGCCTCTGTGATGCCCGAGTGTCACGCTGGCTTGGCACACATGGGCTTTCATTGACAGGCTTTCTTCCTTTCTGTCAGGGCCCACGGAGAGCATTCGTAACTCTTTTCTCCAGTGACTTCCCTCCTACCCTATCCCTGCTACCCAGCTAAGCACTGGCCTTAGCCCTGGCTCTGTCATAGCAGCTCCTGCTGTCCCTACAAGCCCCCCAGGGTGACACCCATTTGGTTCCTAGGTGGAATCTCAGTTCCCGGCCTGGATCAGTGAGTTCCTTGCCCGAGGCGGGGGCCGCGTGGGGCTCCTTCAGAGAGAGGAGATGCAAGCTCAGCTGCGAGACCTGGAGAGCAAGATCCTCACCCATGTAGCAGAGATGCAGGGCAAGTCGGCCAGGGAAGCCGCAGCCTCCCTGGGCCTGACGCTGCAGAAAGAAGGCATGATTGGAGTGACAGAGGAGGTGAGGACCACGTGCCCCCCTCCACACACCCGCCCACAGCTCTCTTCCCCAGGAGCCCTGGACAGTCCCACACTGCCACCTCCCTGGCAGGTTCCAGAACGGAAGTGCCAAGCAGGAGGTTCTGCATGCTCTGGGGCCGGCATGTGTGGGTAGCAGTGCACCCACATCTGCCTGGGTACCAGCACAGTGCAAGCCTAGGAGGGGTCAGCTCATGGGTCCTTGGCCCACAGCCGTGAGGTGAGGGGGACACGTCTGCTCCCTGCTGTGACTGTCTCCTGGTGCCCACATTGCAGCAGGTGCACCACATCGTGAAGCAGGCCCTGCAGCGCTACAGCGAGGACCGCATCGGGCTGGCGGACTATGCCCTGGAGTCAGGAGGTGTGTGCTCTGCTTTCCTCGCTTTGCCTTGTCCTGGACCCCGCAATGGCCAGTCCCCTGGCATCTACCATGTTGGCGGTGGGGCAGAGCAAGCAAGGCTCTGTGGGATCAGCAGAAATCACCCAATCTAGAACCCACCACAAAGGCAAGAGGCAATTTAGGGAAGTCAGGATGTACCGAGTGCCATCCCAGGCCAGGGAGAGGCTGACCTTTACAGCTGCTCTGGGTGTCTGGGTTAGGGTTAAAGACTAGGCCTGGGGCATCTGCCGTCCGTCCTCAGCGAGGAGATAGGCAGTGGCCTGAGCTGGGTCGTCCTCCTGTGCAAGAGCCCACCCTGCCTTCCTCTCCTGTCTCAGGGGCCAGCGTTATCAGCACCCGATGTTCTGAGACCTACGAGACGAAGACGGCCCTCCTCAGCCTCTTCGGCATCCCCCTGTGGTACCACTCCCAGTCACCCCGCGTCATTCTCCAGGTGGGCACCTGGCAAGCACAGCAG
This sequence comes from Cacajao melanocephalus, assembly GCA_963573385.1. Lineage (NCBI taxonomy): Eukaryota > Metazoa > Chordata > Mammalia > Primates > Pitheciidae > Cacajao > Cacajao melanocephalus. The sequence goes on along the minus strand of CAUYLG010005105.1, from coordinate 97,593 downwards.
CAGGGGCTCCGAGCACACTGGGGGACGGTCCCATCCGGGGACAGCAAGAGCTGGACTCAGGGCCCTGTCCTGACATGACTTTCTGCCCCTCCAGCCAGATGTGTACCCAGGCAACTGCTGGGCCTTCCAGGGGCCACAGGGCTTCGCCGTGGTCCGCCTCTCTGCCCGCATCCGCCCCACAGCCGTTACCTTAGAGCATGTACCCAAGGCCTTGTCACCCAACAGCACCATCTCCAGTGCCCCCAAGGACTTTGCCATTTTTGTGAGTATCTGTCCCGTAGCAGGGCCAGAGGGGCTGCAGGGGGATCCTGTGGGCCTCTCTACTGAGGATCAAGTCAGGGTCACCCTTGGACTGGGAGGGAGGGGAGTGGATTTGGAAAAGGTAGAGCCAGCATGGGAGACAGCACTTCAGTCCCCAATCCCTCAGGCTTTGGAGGCAGAAACTGGCACTTGGGAGTTAAGTGGCTTGTCATAGGCCATGCTGGTGCCTCACCTGCTGGGTGGGAGGAGCAGGGATTGGAGTAGGGAGGAGCAAGGATTGGAGTAGGGAGGAGGTTGTTCTTCTCCCTGCTCCAGCCCCTCCCCACATCCCTCCACTCTCTTTGCAGGGATTTGATGAAGACCTACAGCAGGAGGGGACACTCCTTGGCAAGTTTACTTACGATCAGGATGGCGAGCCCATTCAGACGTTTCACTTTCAGGTACGGGATTCTCCTGTGCTAGCAGAAGTGGCGCACAGATTCCCCATCTGGGTAGCAGGCATTCCCTGGGCACTTCCCCTGCCAGGCCTGGGGCTCAGAGAGGGATACCCTGTCCTTTCCCACAGCTCAAGAGGTGACATCCAAATGGGGTGTAAGATATGTCCTGCAGATGTCAGCATAGGGGAAGGTGCCTTCCAGAAGGGCAGCATAAGGAAAGCTTCCTGGAAAAGGGCACCAGGAGGCAGGCTTTACACAAGAGGGGTTGGGTGGCCAGGAAAGGAAGGCCAAGAGAGGCATTCAAGGAGCTGCCGCCAGCACGTGCCAGGGCGTGGGCATTCTACCATGGCCAGCTAGGGCCTCAGGCAGTGCATGTGGCTTAAACTTCAGTGGGCATCCTATCTCCTAGGTCAGTTAGAAATGCAGATTCCCAGTCTCCACCCCAGGAAAGTCTGGTTCCTTAGGGCTGATGGGACCCAGAAGCTTGCATATGAATAAACCATTGGCCTGAGCCCCACACCGCAGGAGTTCTGGAGTGAGGAATTGGGTTGCAGGGATAGTGGGAGGTGGACAAGGGACACTGGCAGGAAGAGAGGCTGCAGAGAGGCAGGAATTCATCCCTCAGGGGTGTAGGGGAGGCAGTGCTGTGCTTCAGGTGACAAAGCCATGTCCATTTGACTAACATCAGTATGTGACTTGAAGGGGGTGAGCCTGGGCCCCGTTGCAGGGAAGCAGCCAGAACAGGATAGGTGGGAGAGGGGGCATTGGGAGTGAGGACAGAGACATAGCTGGGAGGGTCCTGGATGTCAGGCTGGACTAGAAGGGGATGGGGAGGCCGTTAGGAAGGGGTCTGATGCAGAGCAGGGAGTAGGTCTGGCTGAGTCTGAGGTACCTGTGGGACAGTCCAGTGGAGCTGTTGGGAGAGCCAGAAAGAACTGAGTTGTCATCGGCTCTGAGGTGGTAACTAGGCTGCGAGAGAGGTTGGGATTTCTCTTTAGGAAAGTATAGAGGCCAGACGAGGTGGCTCATGCCTGTAATCCCCGCACTTTGTGAGGCCAAGGCGAGGGGATCACTTGAGCCCAGGAGTTCAAGACCAGCCTGGTAAACAATGAGATCCTGTCTCTACAAAAATTGTTTAAAAATCTAGCCGGGTGTGGTGGCGTGCACCTGTGGTCCCAGCTACTGGGGAGGCTAAGGTGGGAGGATGCGTTGAGCCCAGAAGTTTGAGGCAGTGAACTGTGATCGCACCACTGCACTCCAGCATGGGCGACAGAGCAAGACCCTGTCTCAAAAAAAAACAAAAAAAACCAGTAGAGTATGGAAGGATGTGCCAGAGAGAGTGGACAAGTCAGGAGTGTGCTAGGCCTGTGGCATCTGCTCAGGTAAGATATGCTGCAAACGCTGTCTCCAACACTGTGGCTAGACAGAGGCCTGATGGGCACTTGAGAAAAAGAATCAGGTGTGCCACGCATCAGCATCTATGAAACCCTCTATGAAGGTGGTTCTATCTGATGATCACAATAAAATAGCGATTGTGGAGAATTCATTCCAGTTTCAGATGAGTCGTGCTACATGTGGCCCCTTAGCCCACTGGCTGGAAACACTGCTCAGGGACTAGACAGGAGCTTTTGAAGCGCGGGTCTCTCCAGAGCCCCAGGGGAGGAGCAGGGGAGCCATACGGCCCTAGGTGCAGCTGTCTCCCCTACCCGCCTTCTCTTGTCAGTGAGGCCTCATAGGCCTTTGATGCTCTTAATCCCTTTCTTCTCTACCCAGGCCCCTATGATGGCCACGTACCAGGTGGTGGAGCTGCGGATCCTGACTAACTGGGGCCACCCAGAATATACCTGCATCTACCGCTTCAGAGTGCACGGGGAGCCCGCCCACTAGCCCCGCTTTCTGGTGCCTGCTGCCAGCCATCTGGGAGTAGGTGAACAGCACCTCGCCGCTTCCCCGACACGCTTGCTCAGCGCTCTGACTTCCAGGAGCATGAGAGAGGAGACTGGCCCCATGGAGATGAGCAGGATGGGCAGGGTCTCCTGAGCAGCAGGTGACTCGAGGCAGCCAGCAGGCTCCGGCAGCTCCCTTCTTCCTTCCCTCCATGCCCGTGGTGTCTGCTTCTCCTCCTGGGAGCGTGTATATATGTAGCATATCATGGGGGGACTGGGAAGTTGGGAGAGGTGAGACCTGGCTGCTGTTGCTTGGGGTCGGGGGCTGGTACCTGGGAGCTGCTACAGGAAGGCCCATGGATGAAGCAGGTGTCAGGGCTGTGGGAGGGGTGAGCTAGGGCCTGGGCTAGGTGAGCTTCCCCGTGCAGGGAAGCAAGGCCCTCGGGGAGGAGGGTCTTCAGCTCCAGGGCAGGATGGGACTCTCCCCAGGCCGGAAGCGCCTGATGTAGGGGTGCCCTCCACCTAGGGAAGCCTGAACCACAGGTTCCCTTAGGGACTTCTACAGAAACATGTATTTGTCCCGGGCATGGTAGCAGTGGGCCATAGGGCTTCTTGTGCCCTAAAGGAGACTGGCTCCTGGGAGCTTCTAAGGGGCCCAGGGCCAACCCTATAGGCTTCCCCTCTGCTGGGGACAGTAGTTGCTTTTCTCTCCTGATGCTGGGTTGGGGCCCACCCTGCTCTGCATTCCTGCTGGTGCCTGCCAGTGCCCCTGAGCTTGCTTTCCACATTCTCCCAGGGTGCAGAGACCCAGACCTGTCTTTGGGGCCATTAGCATCTGGGGTTAGCAAGAATAGTGGGGAGCATGGAACTCCCTGGGCTCTGTGGGGACATTCAGGGTATCGGGGTGGGAGGTCTGTCTGCACTGGTCCCCTCATCTAACCAGGCCCTGATGTAGAGGCCCTCCATTCAGGCTGCCCCCTTGGGCTTTAGTAGCCCTTGTTCAGGTAGCCTCCTTTCTGGTTTGTTCTCTGTGGGGCAGTTGGTGGGGGCTGGGAACAGAGGCTGGCAGAAGTTACCCTGGGTAGGGAAGGGGGCAGAGGGGACTTTTAGAGCCAGCAGGCCCCACTGTATCATGTATATATTTTTCAAAGTCTGTTTTTCTAACTGAAAAGCTAAGGGCTTGGTTCCTAGCCCCGTTCTGTGGGGCACTGGGTGATACTCAGTTCCTTGTTCCTGGCCATGGAGGGGCTTGGGGCACTGGTTCTGGCTGTGTCCGGTGGTCTGGCTGCGGGGAAGGGGCAAGAGGGCAGGCAGGCCCCTTCACTGCGGCGCTGAGCCTCGATCCGCTCTGGAGCACGAGGCTGGACGGTGGTGCCGAGGCCGACCCTGCTCCACCCCCAGGCAGCAAGGCTTTGTTTTGTGCTCTCCTGTCACAAATGCTGCACTATTGGTTCTTAGGTTTTTTTTTATCTCCAGATCCTAATTTATGCCTATGCAAAAAATAAATGATGCCCAGGAGCTGTGGGATGTGACTTTCATGTGGCCTTTGCACCTCACCTAGGGCAGTTGCTCTTGGGCAGGTGAGGGAATGAATTCTTGGCCAAATGAATGTCCCCAAAGACTTACTCCTAAAGTTCAGACACCCACACCTTTCACCTAAAGTCTAGTTGTGGTGGTGGATGGGACCTGAGGCAGGTCTCCTCCACTGTTTGTGGGTCCAGGGCTGGCATGAGGAAAAAGTGAGGTGGCTTTATTAGCTGTCATTGATAACCCCATCGCCAAGAACGGCGAGGGGTGGGGGTGGTGTTTTCCTGTCTCTCAGTGCCACTGAGCAGAAGCAGAAAAAGTTACACTTACCTACTGGCCATGTCCACTTGGAGTGCAGTGATTCTCCTCCATGGGAATTCACTACTTGCCCCTTGGACCTGTGGCTGGAAGGGACAAGGAGGTAGGGCCCTTGAACAGCCAGCAGCTACCAGCTCAGGGGGAAAAACAGGCCCTGACCTTTCCTGCAGACAGCTGCCCAGATGATTGATAGATATAATAATTCAGGGTGGTTCTCTAGCCTGACCCTGGAGCCTCTCATACTGACTGTGGCACCTGGCCCAGGGCTGGTCCTCATCATGGCTGAGCAAATAAAGGCAGAAACCCAGTCAGTAGGGAGGGCTGTGGAGACAGGCACAAGAAAGGGACTGGGTGGGGCAGAAAACCAGCTCCTCAGCCGCGTGGGAAAGAGCTGGTCCTGTGCTCGCTCCCCTTCACTAACAAACACCTGCTTTGCCTCTGGCGCCATCTCAACAAAGGATACATCCCTGAGCAGCACCAATAAACAAGTTCCTGGAGCCCAGAGCCTGGGCTGGGCACGTGCCCTCTGCCTGTCTGTCTGTATACACTTAAATCCTACTGGGCCCACAGAGCACAGCCCCCACACTGCCTACTCCATGGCATTTCCCCCAACCCAACTCAACTTTTGTGCTGCACTCATCCCTGTGACCTTCTCTGTGCCAGAGGGTCTGATGAGCCGGAACAGTCCCGACTGTGGAGTTAGTTAGGGATCTGGCCATCCCCATCCCACCATCACAGGCCTTACTCCTGGGAAAGACGCCACAAATGCCTGTTGCACACACACAAGGGTCAGGCCTTGCCATTCCAGGTGATGATTGATTGGATTAACAATTTTATTCTGCATTCACTACAAAAGGGCTGGTGTTTTGTTCCAAATGTTTAGCTGGAAGGGCTGTAGGGACCCCCGTTACCCCCGTTAAACACAGTAAAGCATGGATCCAGTCAGCCTCCTGCTGGCAGGTGTGGGCCTGGCAACTACCCAGATCCAACCCCACCCTCCTGAGTGAGTGTCTGTGGCCAGAGGCCAAGGTGGTCACCAGAGCTCCTGAATGCCAAGAATGGTTCTGGCAACTACTGCTGCTTGTAGGGGCAAAGAGTTCAAATAAAATGAGGTTCTGCCATGGCTAAGTCCTGTGGAAACCCAGACCCCAAAGGCCGCTGCCATGCCAGGGGGCTCAATGCCAGAGGCTTGTTATGGAGGCACCAGCAGGCAGTGGCCCCAGTAAGCAGAGCCGGGACAGAGAGCAGGAGGGAAGCAGCCAAGAGACGGAAGACTGGGCCGGGCCAGCAGACACACAGGAGCAGCTGCCTGGGAAAAACCGGGGGCAAGGCTGGCACAGGAATGAACAGCTGCTGGTAACACTTCTGAGCTTCAGTTCCCTTAACCAGAAAAAAAACAACAAATATCGACTCAGACAGCCTCGGGGAATGTCAACACAAGCTCGCGAGACCCCTGGCAGTCCCAGCTGCAGCTCTCCCTTCGAGCCTGCCCAGGGCACAGAGGTGGCAGCGTGGCTAACAGCGTGCAGACCACTCACTGGGGGAACCCTTCCTGAGTGCAGGATACCCCAGAGTCTCACACAACCTTGATGTACTGCTTTGCCTCAGATGAGGAAACAAACAGGTTCAGAGAAGGTTGGTAAATTTGTCCCGTGTCACCAGCTGGTGAGGGAGCCTGAACACGGAAGCCATACCTGCCTGACCAGGGAAAGCTAGCCTCCTCACAGCACTGCCCTGCTCCCAGCTGTTGCCAGGCGCCCCAGGGCAGGCAGATCAACTGCGTTCCCATGGCAGCACCTCCACCTGGAGGGCTGGGCAGGGAACACCACAATGTCAACTTGGAACAAACTTTTATTTTGAATGCTGGTCTGATCAGTCCATGGCCAGGGGTAGGTGGTAACTAGAAACAGCTGGAAGGAGGGGAGGAGATGGGACCAGCAGTCTGCAAGCAGGAGGAAAGGAAAGGATTGGGGACAGGAGGAGGCAAGGCTGAGGAAGGACCCAGCCAGCTGGGTGTCTGCCCCAGCTAGAGAACGAACCACCCCAACCCACCAGCCCACCCTACACCTGTGGCTTCAGTGCAGAAATCAGTCCAGGTGGATTCAGGTCCATGCCACCATCTGGCCAGCACAACCCCACACCAGGCAGGTGTTCTTCCAGAGGGCTAAATGCTCTGTGCTAAGCCTGGCTACCTGCCCTCCCCACACTCCAGTTAGGACTTTCAAACGTGGAGCTCAGGCCTTCACTACTGTGCTCCTGTAGTAGCCATAGGGGTGACATGGCGGGGAAGAAGGGGTTCTAGTCTCAGCCTAGCTCAGGGGAACATCCCTCCACCCCTCCAACAGGAGGTGCTGGAAAACAGGATCCTGAGCAGATCCAGACCCCGCCCTCTGGTAACCAGTGCCTGAGGCCCAAGAAGAAGCAGGGTGAGGGGAGGTTCCAGGCCTGGCAGATCAGGAAAAGCTGAGGGCAGCCAGGGCCAGCCCAGGCAAATGCCGGATTGTCTCCAAGGGGAAACCCACCAGCTGTCTTTGCATCGGTGGCAAGGGTCAGGGTCAGGGTCAGAGTCAGAGTCAGATTCGGGGGTGGGGAGAGTCCTACAATCCCATCGCCACTCCCCTCCACATGTCTACAGGTTACAACCAGAGAACTTTTGGCATGACCTGTTTGGGGGTTTAAAGCGAAAAAGGAGGAGAGAGAGAAAAGGGAAGCCACTACCTTCTGTTAAAATGCCCAAGTCCTAGACTGGGGGTTCCTGCTCCAGCAGCAGACACCAAATCCCAGAAGCCCCCAACCCAGTCTGCTCCACGAAGGGGCCCGAGTGCCCAGAGCAGCAGCAAGATAGGGAGGGCGGCTCCTTCTGCTCCCAACATCCCCTGACGGCCCTGAGGATTCTCTGAGAGACAGACACACAGGTGGGCAGCCATGGAGGAGAAAGGAGAGGCTGAAAGGACCCTGGGGGTGGCACTCCTGCACCACACACACACACAGAGAGAGAGAGAGAGAACAGAGACAGAGACATATAATAAACAGAATAAAAACTAAGGGCCCAGATGTACAAAAAATGTGTGAGGAAGAAGGTGAGGAGGAGAGTGGGAGATGGTCAGTCCTCCAGAAGTCTGGATGCCTTCCTTAGCTTATAAATTACAAACCCCCTGGAAAATGGGGGTGGGGGCAATGTAGAGACTCTGGCTGTGGCCCGAGCAGGAGGGCTGGGTGGCGGTCATAGCTGCTCTGCCCATCTGGTGGAGCGGTGGCCAGAGTGTGAGGACCCCTTGGGTGGTGGGGGTGGGCCAGGGGAAGGTTCAGCAGCCGCTGGCAGGAGTCACACAGGCCCCCTGGGACTTCACCTTGTGGCGCTGGCCCCCTCGTCGCCGGCCTCCACTGCTGGGTTTGGGCTGAAAGAAAGAAAGGAGCTTGAGAAGCACTGGCCTATCAAGAGCAGGGCCAGAGAGCAGAGGGGCTGGTGAGCGGGGAGAGGGGGACGGAAGATTCGTGAGCAGGCAGTGTGGTCCTCACCCCAGCCTGACCAGGAATTTACTGGGTCACTCTGCATGCAGCATTTCCCCTTTGTCTCTAAAATGGAGCCAGTGGCTGCCCTGCCTTCCTTAAAGGGCGGGTGGGACACACATAATGAGGCTGTGAGAGGCGGCCAGAGAAGCACAAAGCAGAGCAGGAGAGAGAGTAAGCGAATGAACCAGAGGAAAACCCAATGGGAGACAGACAGCAGAATGGACAGATAGACCCAGGATAGCTTCCTTTTCCAAAGAGGGGACAGATGGAGAAAAATGCTGAGGAGAGGGGTGGCAAGGGCACCACATCTTCATCACTCCAGGAGAGAATGCCTGCGGGAGAGCTGGCAGGAGAGGCCGTGTAAGAGCCGCACCGGCACATCCCAAGGCCACCTCCCCTTCAGGATGTGTGCACATCAGGGAGGGGACAGAGGGGACCCTCTAAAGCAGTGTCTCTCAAACCTGTTGGACTGCAGGGCACACATACATCACTTGGACACTCACACAAGCAATACTTGCAATACTTACTATGAAAGGGAAGCTTCGACATTTTTCTGTTCTATTTTATTTCATTAAAATCAAATGCTAGTTAGGGCCAATTAAGTTGGTTTCAGGTGGGCTATTCCCTGGTTTGGAAAGCACTACCTTACAGCTTCAGAGACAAATGCCTCACACTTAGGGGCACTTCAGTGACAGAGCTGTTGAGGAGACCCTCCAGCCAGGCTTGAGGCTTGCCTACACGTCACCCTTACCGAATCAGAGTAAAAGCCACAGCCCCCACCACTGTGCCAAAGCCTCGAGGGGCCCGCGCTCACCTGAGGCTGGAGACTGCTGGATGCAGCTGGCTGCCCAGCCCCTAGAGAGGAGGCTTCATCTCCAGGTAGGGCTGCTCCTACTGCTGGCCCGCCAGATGGGCCCCCCTCATCTCGTTTCGTCAGGGGACCCTTTTTCGTCGACTGCATTTTAATCTGCTGGGGCTTGGAGTTCATCGGGGAGTTGTTGGTGGTCTGGAGGAGCTGTGGGAGCCATGGAGGAGGACGAGGCTAGAGCTGCAGGGCAGTGCCATTGGCTTGGCTACCCCCCATCCCCCCATTCCAGGGACTCTCATTCCTTGCCCTTACCAGTTCAGGACAAGGCGGAGGGCAGGAAGGCCATGACATGCCATGAAAAGGCATTCTCATCCCCACTTAGCAGCCCAAGACTGCTACGGCCCTGAGCTGATGACTCACTTCCTGCCTCTGCCCCGCCCAGAAAGGCGCCTATCATCTGCTACAGGTGCTGTTCCTGCAGAGAAATTATCTGCTACTATTATCTGCTACAGGTGTTGTTCCTGCAGAGAAATCTGTGAACCTCGCTCCCACCTCCCGCTCAGTCCAGCCCCCCGAGTCCAGAGCCTGCCCAGAGCCTGGCAAGTGAAGCTCTGGGCACTCTCCTCATTGCTAAGCTGGTGGAGACTCCTCAGAGCACGAGCTGCAGCTCCAGCCCCAGGACCCTGCTACTGCCCCCGTGACAAGAGTCTAGGGCAAGTGTTAAGTCCAGGCCTCCCAAAGAGACCAAGTAAATGTCTCATCAGCTGGAAACATTTGGAGTTTGGCTATTTAGAAATCTTAAAGGCTGCCAGCCAGAAGTAACTGCCTTGAAATCTTCCCTTGTGGCGCAAGTTCTATCTCATACAAAGCAAGAAAGAAGCCCAGCAAGTCCCAGAGGACATTACAGTGTTTGCTGCAGCCTTAGCCAAACTCAGCCAGTCCCAGGGGCATGCAGGCCTTCAGGTACATCTGCAGCCCCAGGTCGACCATGGATGGGGACCTTTTCTGGAGGCAAGGCCAGCCAAAGACTGATTCCAAGATCTCAGACAGGCTGGGGCCAGTACCTCCTTTGTATGGAGCAGGGGTCAAACCCCTCTATCAAATGCCTCTCCCCAAGACCAAAGGCAAGGTCTGCAGAGGGCAAAAGGTAGGTCCCGGGACACACAAACAGCTTAAGCCCCAGGAGAACTCAGGCCCATAACTCCCTGCATCATCCAGCACTCACTCCAACCAGACCTCTGCTCTGAGAAGAGACCTTAGACATGGCCCCAGTGAGGCCAGAGGAACCCATGCCAGCACCATGGAGGCTGAGCCTGGCAGGGCCCAGACATGCTGTCACCATTTTCTATGGAGGTCATACCCCAACCCTACCTCTTCTCTCCATGGTCACCACCATTGCCCAGGACAGGAGGCCACGGGATACCTCTAAAGGAGTAGAGAGTTGGCACCGAGGCCACACCTCAGTGGGTCCAGCTCCCAGGGTGGTGACTAACCTCTGCCCTGTGCGGAGGGTCACAGAACAGGAGTGGCCCCATGCTTCCTGGAGGCAAGGGAAGGTCTGCCCTGGCCATACCTTGGTGATGGTGCCAACAGCCTTGGTGCGGCCTTCCCGGAACACCAGCCGCTGGTCTATGTGCAGGTACTCAGGGGTCTTGATGAAGCGGAAGTGTACAGTGGCCTTGTCCCCAGTACGCAGACAGTCCTTGTCCATGCTCAGAATGGTGGCTGTCTGCCTGATGCTCCCACAGTGCACTGTTAAGGGAGCCAGAGGTCAGAACAGGCTGGAGCCACCTGGTGGCTTCCAGACAAGGGGAGGCAGTGAGTGAAAGCATGAAATATGCTTGAGCTGTGGAAGGGTGGGGGCTTATCTCTGGGACTACAGACCCCTGTGAAGCCTGCTCTTGGCTCTGATCCTGCTCTACCATCTCCTACCTTTTCCTCCAGCTAACGCCCACCCGTCATCCCCTACCCCCAGGCCCTGTGCAGACAAGCGTCCTAGTTCCTGGGATTACAGCGTACTCTGCACATGTGCCTCCTGGCTGGACTGTGGGTTTCTGTGAGGAAGGGTCCTTGCCCATCTACCTCATCTTTGTTCCCAGCATCTTAGCAACACCGCTGGGCACACAGCAGCGTTCAGCAGACACCAGCTGAAGGAATGCACATGAGGTCCTTGAGGAAAAGTCTGGGTCTCAGAGCCCAGCCCTCACTGTTTGTGGGAGTGAATCAACACTGTGGCTCATGGGTAGAACAGAAGGAACGGTATTGCTAAATAGGAAGGAGATCCACCACGCAGCTGCAGCTGGAACTGGGGGGCTTGGGTTGCTGGAGCACCTTCTGACGGGAGCTAGCACCAGGGCCTCCTGGGCTGGCAGGGCCTTAGACACCTACCCATGGCCTGGTAGCGCGGACTAATTGTGGTGGGGTGGTGGAGGACGAGAATCTCGGCCTCAAACTCCCAGGAGGCTTGGGGATTCAAACGTGGGGAAACCATCACCATGCCCTTCCGGATGGACGAGCGCTTGATCTGAAAGAAAGAGGGAACCCCAGCCCTCAGGGACAATGATGCCTTCTGGCTTTACCCCTGGTCTCAGGGACCAAGAGTCTTTCTAGGGGTAGGGACCACCCCAACTCAGCCTGGTTTCCTCACCACTGGACCACAGGCCTTCTAGGGTGGACAGCATGAGCAGCCTCAGTGCTCCATGGGAAGACTCAACACTATTACTCAGGGTCAGGAAGGCTTCATGCAGGAATCAGCACTTCAGCTGCTGGGCCATGAAGGATGAATGCGGAGGCAAAGGCAGGCAAGCATTCAGGAGGAAGGAACAGGTGAGCATGACCTGACCACTGTGGGGAAGGACTTTTCCTGGTTAATTTGACTGGTGGGTAAGGTAGGCGACCCCAGAAATAGCACCCACCCCAAACCCCAGGAGATAGACGGCTGAATGGGAAGAGGATTTGGCACAGATCCCAACAGCCCTACATAGAAGGATCCTTGCACAGCAGGGATACTCCTACCTGACCTTAAGGCTGAGCTCAGGGCACCCTGCTCAGGCACCAGAGGGAGAAACAGAGCTTAGGAGGCAGGCAGTCCTCGCTCTAGCACTTCCAAGCTGTGTGTCTTGGGCAAGTCCCTGGGCTCTGAGCCTCAGTTTTCTCATCTATAAAAATGAGGCCAGTAATCTCAACCTTGCAGAGCAGCCATGAGGACGGGAGTGGGTGAGTACGGCATATGGCCCAGAGCCTAGCATAATGGAGTCTAAGGGGAGTTTTCAGTATCATCGCTACTCACCTTCTTCAGCGCAAAAGATGCTGTCTGGCCACCCCGCACCTCCTTGACAGGCATGCGCTTGCGATGGATGGATTTGACAGCAATGGACAGGAAGTTACCCAAGGGGTCTGGGCCCAGCAGCAGCGTGTCATTCAGCTTGATCAGACCTCTCAGTGTTGTCCCCGACACTACTGTCCCCACACCCTGCCAAGGAGAAGACCCTGGCCTCATAAGTCCATCCACAAAACAGACCCATCCCCTGATGCACTGTAGGATGTGTCCACCCAGCCACCTGCCCAGAGCCACTCACCGGGACAGAGTAGGTGTCATCAATCTGAAACTCAGCAGGCTCCTCCTCCCTGTAGCTGGTGCCGGGGGAGAGGAGATTGAGGAACATCTTCAGCAGATCTAGGTTCTCGCCTGTAACATTGGAGATCTGGAATATCGGGCACATCCTAAGCAGAGGGAGAAGAGGAAGGAAGAAAGCAGAGAGGAGCTCAGGAGGCCAGCTCCTCCCCTGATACACGGCGGGGACAGCAAGAGGGCTCAAGGAACAGAGGCTGCTATTCGTGACCCTACCTCTCCCTCACCTGCCTCCGAGGGCTTGACTTCTCTGCCCTGACCTAGCAAACTCCTAGCCAGCCCTGCTCTGAGGCCTTCCTCTCTCACTCAGTTCTGTCTCTGACACCTGTCCTCTCCTCCCTGTCCTCCACCACTGCCCTAGTTTGGAACCTCATGACTGCTGCTTCTTCAAGCACATGCATGCTTGCTTAAAACGCTTAACTGTCTTTGCACTGCAGGGAAGACACCTGAATCCCTCTCCCAACAAACAGCCCTTTGCTTGGCCTTGTAGGCATCTCTGCAGATTCACTTCTTGCAAATTCCTACATTCCAGCCACACCAGAGAACTTTCCCTTCTCCTAAAACCTTGGCACTTTTCTGCCCTTGTGGATTTGCTCACTCTGACCTTCCTTCCTAAATTCTTTCCCTTTTACCCGAATACCAGGCCCTCTCACCCTTCTGAGCTCATCTCAAATACCATTTCTTCCATGAATCCCTTCCTGGATGGACACTCTCAACTCCTCTGAGTTCCTGGAGAGCTTTTTTTCTGTTACACATGACTGCATCTGGTTTTTCATCAGTCTTGTAAACAGTCTCTATCGCTCCTATTTAGGGTGAAGGAATTAAAATCCTTGAGATCAGGAGTTAGACATTCCCCACAGCTCCTAGAAGAGTGCACAGAATAGGCACTCAACAAGCTTAAATGGGGCTGTCTGAAACATGCCCCCTCTTCTGGCCATCTGATGGTACTGACGATCACATCAGGGGAGAGGCATAGGCAAAAAGCCAGGCTGCTCTGGGCCCAGCACTATAGACCAAGCTCTGGGCGAAGAGGCAGAGTTCACAGAGTTCACCATTATCAAGAGAACATCTAATCAAGGAACTGAACACCGTGAGGACAAGGACTGTGTTCAATTTAACTCTGAATCCTCAACATCTAGATGAAGAGATTGGCAGAAAAAACATCTGATAAATATTTATGGAATGAAAGAATACATTAATGAGTAAATGCCAAACCTGATCTATACTAGTGAGCTTTTGAGGAACAACAGTATAAAAACCTGAGTTACAAAAATGGCTGTGTGTCTGCCATCCATCAGCCAGGCACAGTGCTAAGTGCCCTGCATACTTCATTTCCAACATTCATGGGAGCTGTACAGGGAAGGCAATGTTCTTCCCAATTCACAGTTAAGGACACTAAAGTCTCAGCTGGGATGCTAACCTCAGGAACGCCAGCACCTCACAATCTGGGTTACATGATATTGCCCCTGGGCAACAATACATGGGAGACCGTGTGCTAAGAACGGAATCTTCTATTTCCTCCAGTCTCTGAATAGGAAGAGGTGTTCTGATGTGCTGTTTTCATGAGACCTCATGCCCAAACTGACAGCCATTCCAGGCCCATCACTCACTATGGTCCTGCCTGCAGGGGTGCCTACCTGAAGTGTGTGCTCCCCACCCATTACCTTTCGGAGCTGAAGTTCGAGGCTGTGACAATCACATCATCCTTGCTCTGCACCAGCACGGGGATCTTCCGGCAGCCTGGTGACTTCAGCAGGCGCTGTAACAGCTTCAGGGTTTCTTAAAGGGTGAAATGGAAGAGAATTAGGGGGACACAGCCTTCTCTTTGGCCAGGCTTCCAAGGCAAGATGGGTCCACTCATTACTGATGCAAGCAGGAGACAGACAGATAGACGGACCAGTGTTAAATGCCACAATGCCTGGAGAAGCAAAAAGGAGGATCAAAACTTTGGGTGTGCTAGAGTAAGACAACCACAGATGGGGCCTCTTTTCTACGGTTCTGCATCTGAAACCTGGCAGATTTCTCTTGTGTCTAGATGACCTGCCTCCTGTAGGCATGTGACCTGAGGGTCCCCAAGAAAAACAATGCAGTTCACACTTCAGTTCTCAGAATGCACTACTTCCTGGAAAAAAGTCTCATCCAACAAAAAGGATCTCTTAGACATTTAGGAGTCTACAGAGACCCTTATTATGAGGACTCCCAAAGGGATACTTTCTACAATCTTTAGCAGTGAGGGAGAAAGGCACAAAGGCCTAGTCCTGCAACCCTGTGTCAAAGCTCTGGTGGTAACAGGTTATCAGACCCTCTGTCCAAACTTCCCCATATATATCCAGCTTAGCTGGTAGAGCCCAACTCCTTCTGCCTGGCATCACCTGAAAAGAGGTGCCAGATTCAGGATCTCAGGAACTCCGCACTTGGAACCAGAAGGAACAAGGAAGAGGATAATTCTAGGCTGTGCTCAGACCAAGAACTAAATAGGGGAAGAAGCAGCAAAAGATTCTGGGCTGATGGAAATTCAGGCCAAGATCTAAGTACAAGACAAAGAAAAAACATTTCACCCGGGGTGCCCCTGTGTACTGAAGATAGCAGCTGCTGTGGGAAAGTTGCTCTGAGCCTCAGTTGCCCGACCTGTGAGTGCCATTCCTTGGGGCATTTCTGCCATGGCAGCCCTCAGGCCTGCTGCTTCTGGGAGAACAAGCTTGACAAACATATTACAGTCTGGTTCTGGTCAAGCAAAATTCGTTAGCACCAGGTCCTCGGGTCATGCACCTGCTGTCACCCAGCATGTGCCCTATTTCAAGTGTACAGCCACTGTCAATGGAGAGTTCAAAGACCTAAGCCTTGATGATTTTAAGGGGAAATACTTGGTGCTTTTCTTCTGTCCTTTGGATTTCACTTTTGTGTGTCCTACAGAAAATTTTTTTTTTTTTTTTTGAGATGGAGTCTTGCTCTGTTGCCAGGATGGAGTGCAGTAGCATGATCTCAGCTCACTGCAACCTCCGCCTCCTGGGTTCAAGCAATTCTCCTGCCTCAGCCTCCCAAGTAGCTGGGACTACAGGCGCGTGCCACCACACCCAGCTCAGAAATTGTTGCTTTTAGTGACAAAACTAAGGAATTTCATGATGTGAACTGTGAAGTTACTGTGGTCTCAGCGGACTCCCACTTTAGCCACCTTGCCTGGATATATACACCAAGAAAGAATGGTGGTTTGGGCCACATGAACGTTGCACTCTTGTCAGATTTAACTAAGCAAGTTTCCCGAGCCTACAGTGTGCTATTAGAAGGTCCTGATCTTGCACTAAGAGGTCTCCTCATAAATGACCCCAATGGAGTCATCAAGCACTTGAGTGTCAGTGATGTCTCAGTGGGCTGAAACATGGAAGAAACCCTCTGCTGGGTGAAAGCATTCCAGTATGTAGAAACCCATGGAGAAGTCTGCCCAGCAAACTGGACATGGGATTCTCCTACCATCAAGCCAAATCCAGCTGCTTCCAAAGAATACCTTCAGAAGGTAAATCAGTAGATCACCCATGTATCTTCACCTTCTCACCCCAGAGAAGAACCACAGTTGAAACCTGCTTTTATCATTTTAAAAATGATAATCTGTAGAAGGCAAGGAACCAATTATGCCTGCATTCATAACTATTACTCTAAATGTTTTGTTTCTGTAATATTGGCTAAGCCTTTTAAACATGGTTAGTTGCTAGTATAAGGAATCCCTTATTGGTAACATCTTGGTGGCTGGCTAGCTAGCTAGTTTCTACAGAACATAATTCGCCTCTGTAGAAGGCGATTCTTAGATCATGTCTTCAATGGAAACACTCTCCTGTCTTAGCCTTACTTGAATCTTGCCTACAAAAAAGTAGAGCAACACACATTGAAAGCTCCTGATCAAGGGTCCTGAAATGTTCATCTCGAATGTCTTTGTATTAAACTGAATTTTCTTTTAAGCTAACAAAGATCACAGTTTTCAGTCGTTATCAGCAGTCTAATTTATCTCCTGCAATGAATGTTTATGTGACGGAAGCAAATGTGAATATTATTTTAGAAAGTGGCAAAGTGACTGAACTGATCATGCATGATCCCTCATCCCTGATATTTATAGCATATGTGGTCATTTTTCTTATTTTATTCATTAGCTAACTTTGTCTACATCTATTTCTAGATATTGATTAATGTAATGGATTATAAACAATATTTATTGGATCCAGGGATTGCATTTTGAAATTATTATAATTATTTTCTTTGCTGAAGTGTTCAATGTCGAACATATGATAAAAATAAACGTATTGTAAAATTAAAGAGAAATAATAAAAATTTTTAAAAAATGAAAGTTTCTGGACTAAAGCCTTGGTAGCAGACCACCTAGAGGCACAGTAGGTGACACAGTAGGGACCTCTGCCTACCAATCGGAGGAGCTGCTGCTAGCTGGAGGCCTCACTTACCTTGCAGGATGTTGGCAGGACACATGTCAATCTTGGTGACTACCACAAAGACAGGTACATTCAGTGCCAGTGCCAAGCCTAGGTGTTCTTTGGTCATCCCCACGATGCCAGCATTGCTGCCCACCTGCCCCAACACAGAAAGAAATTGTCAGGATGAGAGAGAAAGAGATTGCTGCTGGGTGGACACAGGGGCTCAAAGGCAGATGGTGGATGCAAGCTGGGCTGGGCAAAAATCACTTTAACCCCTGACTCAATGATGTGGGCTGTCAAAATCAGAGGAGAATAGCAAATAATAAAAAAGATAAACCCAGTCAAGGAAAACAACAGTCTTGAGCCATCAAAGTGAATCTAGGACAGGAGTGGTGGCTCATGCCTGTAATCCCAGCACTTTGGGAGGCCAAGGCAGGCAGATCACTTGAGGCCAGGAGTTTGAGACCATGCTGGGCCACCTGGTAAGACCCCATCTCTACAAAAAAAACCCACAAAAATTAGCTGGGTGTGGTAGCATGCAATGTAGTCTCAGCTACTTGGGAAGCTGAGGTGGAAGGATCACTTGAGCCTGGGAGGCTGAGGCTACAGTGAGCCGTGATCGAGATACTGTACTCCAGCCTGAGTGACAGAGTGAGACTCCATCTCAAAGAACAACAGCAACAATAACAACAAAAAGTGGATTCAGCTTAACATCCCTTGCCCTCAGTTTTCCCATCTGTAAAACGGGAAGATACCAATATCTGCTTCCGAGGGTCACTTGATGTTTAAATGTCATAACACACATAAAGGATCCAGAACACAACCATCATGAATTAGGTGTTTAAGCAACTGCCCCTGTTATTACTGTTACTATCCTTCCAGTAACAATAAATGTTTCCAAATATCACCATAAAGACCGGTTACATAAATCAGGGCCCATGTACAAAATGTGCCGTACAAAAGAAAGAAGAAATTCTTATCTACTGATATGGACTAATCTCTAAGATATGTTTTTAAAGGGGGAAGAAAAAGCAAGGTATATATAGAATGCTATCATAAAAAGAGGTGAGTGGTTAGCTGGGCATGGTGGCTCACACCTGTAATTTCAGCACTTTGGGAGGCCAAGGCGGGTGGATCACCTGAGGTCAGGAGTTCAAGACCAGCTTGGCCAATACGGTTAAACCCCTCTCTACTAAAAATACAAAAAAAAAAAAAAAAAAAAAAAAAAAAATTAGCTGTGGAAAATAAAAGGTGGAGGAGATAAATGGTAATTAATGCCTTTAAAAAAGCAGCTGAAAGATATGTGGAAAACATCTGAAATAGCTTAAATGCAGAATAGATATTGGAGGATATTAGTAACTATTATTCATTTTCTTGATTGTAAAAACATTAAGAAAGTGGCCTAACTTTTATGCTGAGGTGTTTGAGGGTGAAAGGTCACAACGTTTATGTTGTGACTTTGTCTGGGGTGAAGACGTTTCCACTATTTTCAAGTGATTCAGCCAAAAAAAAAGAAAGCCCCAAACTAAACATATATACTTGGCTGGGCACGGTGGCTCATACCTGTAATCCCAGCACCTTGGGAGGCACCAAGGTAGGAGGATTACTTCTGGCCAAGAGTTTTGAGACCAGCCTGGGCAACATAGCAAGATCTCATCTCTAAAAAAAAATAGTATTAGCCAGACGTGGCTGTGCATGCCTGTACTCCTAGGTACTAGGGAGGCTGAGATGGGAGGATCCCTTGAGCCGAGGAGCTTGAGGTTACAGTGAACTATAATCGCACTACTGCACTCTAGCCTTGGAGCCATAGTCAGGATTTTACACATTAAAAAAAAAAAATCGCTTTTCATAATTGCCTTACTTTAGAAAAAAACAAAAATTAAATAAGGCTGGACACAGTGGCTCACGCCTGTAATCCCAGCACTCTGGGAGGCCAAGGTGAGCAGATTGCTGGAGGTCAGGAGTTCGAGACCAGCCTGGCCAACATAGTGAAACCCCGTCTCTACTAAACATACTAAAAATTAGCTGGGTGTGGTGGCACACACCTGTAATCCAGCTACTGGGGAGGCTGAGGCAGGAGAATCCCTTGAACCGGAGAGGCGGAAGCTGAAGTGAGCCAAGATCACACAACTGCACTCCGGCCTGGGCAACAAAGCAAGACTCCATCTCAAAAAAAAAATTAATAAAAAACATATACACATATGTACCCATCATATATACATACAAATATGGCAAATTTTGGGGGTTTTTTTGAGACGAAGTCTTACTCTGTCACCCAGGCTGGAGTGCAGTGTGGTGATCTCGGCTCACGGCAACCTCTGCCTCCCAGGTTCAAGCAATTCTTTGCCTCAGCCTCCTGAGTAGCTGATATTACAGGTGCCCGCCACCACACTCAGCTAATTTTTTTGTATTTTTAGTAGAGACGGGGTTTCACCATTTTGGCCATGCTGGTCTTGAACTCCTGACCTAGTGATCCACCTGCCTCAGTCTCCCAAAGTGCTGGAATTACAGGCGTGAGCCACTGTGTCCGGTGACAAAATGTTAAAGATTGCTGAATCTAAGTGGCGGGTTTATAGTATTCATTAAACTATTCTTTTACCTTTTCTGAATGTTTAAAATTGGAGGGAGAAAATATACACACATTTGCTGGTCTGAGTACAAAATATATCTGGCAGGTACACAAGAAACTAGAAATACTGGTTGCCTCTGGGAGGAACCTAGACAGAGGCAGAAGGGAGACTTTTTTCACTATTTTGTACCATACTAAACCAAAAGAAAATTAAAAAGAAAAACTGCTGTGATGTGTTTACACAGTGCTCTATCCACTCCAGTGTGTCCTGGAGATGCCCCCTGGGTCGCCACAGCTCCCAGGTGAGTCACCCCGGCTGGCACTTCCCTCTCCCTCCACCAGGACACCTCCACAGTCCTCCCCCTAAGGCTTCCCATGCCTTTCAGCCACCTCTCCAATCCAACGCAGACTCACTTTTGCTCTTCCCAGCCTGGAGAAGAGAGTGCACTACGGCTCTGTTTTCTGTATATCTTAAATATTTTTTCCTAGAAATTGAATGTTATGGAACTATAATGAAATATTTCATTGTTTCCTACAGAAATGTTAATATTTGGATCACAACTATTAAGTCAGATAATACATATGTAACATTTTGTCTGGGGTGAAGATATTTCCATTAATTGGTCTTACTCACTGTAGCTCAGCTGGAAAAAATACTTATTCCCAACCAGTTTCTATACCCTTCTTAATATCAACCCAACAACTCCCCCAAATATGCCCTCTGGATCGTCCACTGAGATCTCTTCCTGGTGAGCAGCTTTCCTCAGCCCAGTCAAGAAGCTTGTCATGGCCGATTGCAACATTCAAGGAAATGGGAAATGAAGGCATGCTGAGGTCCCAAGAGCCTCAGGCAGACAGCCTGTAAATATTCACATGGTATGCTCTGCCTCCCTTTACTGCTCCAGTTTGGGGAGAATTTGCTTGAGAACCTGTGTTTGTGGAGCAACTTGATGAAGTCTGCTATGAACAGATGCTCATGTTTACTACATTTATTAATACAGGCAGCTGAAGGAATCGAGAAATGGGGAAAGTTTTGGGAAGGGCTTACCAAGGGAACACTCAAGGCACGTGTGTCTCTGACTCTTTCCCTTCCCACCCTCCCTCTTCTTCCTCCTGCTGTGAAAGCTGTGGAGATGTGCACAAGGTTACAGGCCTTGCGGCTCCCCTCAGCAGTACCACTGTCTGTCCAGGGAGGAAGACCAATGGGTCACAAAGGCAAGCTTAGCAATGGGAACCAACACAGAGCCCTCTGCTCCCTTTTTTTCTCAGCTAATCTATTAGATGAGATGCTTAAAAATTTTTTTGTTTGTTTTTAATGTTCCTAGCAGGAGTAGCTGCTTAAAAATGTAACCACACTTCATCCTAAGCTTTTTGGGAGCCTCTGGACAGCCTTGTTCATTGCTGTATCATCAGACCTCACATAGTACCAGACACACAGGAGCCCCTCAACCAGCGCTGTGCACTGGCTGATCTTCCTCCCACGCTCTAGGAGAGGCCACCTCTCAGGGCCTCTTGACTGTGGCCTGTGCCTCCTTATAGCTCTCTTCTCCATTTCTTCCCCAGGCCCACCCTCATCTGAAGGTACTACCTACCTAGTGTCACCTCCTCAAAGTAGCTCAATCCTCTGCAAAAAACATTTCTGAAGGTAACAAGCCCCAGGAGAAACCCTTCTTCATGCCTCCGCAAAAAATAAGACAGGTCTTCAAGGGTACCCGGTTTTTACCAAAAAGATCCCTTCCCTAGTCTCATGTAAGGGAGAGATCAAGGTTCACACCTTGAGAAAGACCATTACTCAGTGGACTGGGCACCCCCGCAAAACTTGCCAACCTTACCCAGTATCAAAGCCCCAAACCAACAGGCCTCAGTCTCAGAACAGTTTCAGACTTGCACATAAACAGACCCATGCAGTCCTGCCGAAGCCTCCCCTCCAAGGGGCACCTCCCACTCACCATGAGCATGCAGAAGTCAGGCAGATGGCCTGTCATGCCGAAGACAGTGGTTTTCAGGTACTTCTCATGACCAGCCAAGTCGATGAAGGTAATGACCTTAGTGGACTTCTCACAAATCTTGGTCCACTCCAGGCTGCCACCATGGCTGTCAGGCTTATTCACTACATTGCCTTCGCTGTCAAAGCCCAGAATGTCGTTGCCCACACTGCTGGTGCGACCAGATTCAATTTCATGTTTGTGGCGGAAGAGTTTCTGGCGGGCAAAGCCTCGGCCATTGTCCAGCTCCCCATGTGTCAGGACCCCCAGGAGGGTGCTTTTGCCGGCATCCACATTGCCCACCACTGCTACCCTGCGTGTACATGAACCCATACATCTGTGTGAGAGTTAGTGCATGAGTGAAGTGGAGCAGCCACTCACCACCCCTGTAACTGGACCTGTAAGTCCGGGCTTGCCCCTGGGCCCCTCCGTCTCACGGCTCCTCCTTGAGCAGGACGAGCACAGTGGGAAGGTTCCTGGAGCTGCTGCTATGAGTTATGAGAAGGGCCCGGACTCTCAAAGTGGCTACCTCCCTTAACTCCCACTAGCTGCCGGGTGCTGTCAGGAAGAGCCATAAGGCTACCAGAGGCACAAAAGCCTCTTCTCCATGACCCTGGTTTCCAGGCTCATAGGCTGAAGGGAAAACAAACACACCCACAGAGAATGGCCACAGAATGCATGGCTGGCCTCTCTTCATGCTCTTCCCAAAGGGAATTCTCTAGGGACAGGGAAGTGCAGAATTAGAGAAAGGAGCCACCACCTCCCCAGACACCCAGATACTCTTTCCACACCTCAGGAGGGGAAAGGATGGAGCCAACATGCTGAGTGCCACAGGCTCAGTCACCACCCTCTGTGAAGAATGGACCCCACACCGTCCTGAGGCCTCCTCACCTGACCTCCAGGAAGTCATTGTCTCCGACTCGTTTCCGGACCAGGTAATCACGCACGCGGCCCCCAGCTTCTTGCCGTTCCCGCAGGAGGATGACATCAGCCTCTATCTGTTCCGCCATGCTCTTCACTGTGGCGTAGGAGGCCTCCATGTCAGCTTCACTCAGCCCATACTCCATCCCATCTGGTGACAAGAGCCCAGACATCAGCAGGAGAGGGAGTCCTGACCAACCAGCCTGCCAACCAGCCTGCCAGGAACCCCACCTAACAAAGGCTACTACCTCCTGACCCCAGCACTGCAGAGGAACAGGGGTGCTCTCCACCTGAGAGAAAACCTGGGCACACATCAAGTTAAAACTTGACAGTGCCACAGACCTCCTCATCAAGCAGAGCATTCGCTAATTCATTCAACAACAGTCACTGAGGCTCTCCCAGGTTTTATGCCAAGCCTCATGCTGAGTACAAGGACTACAGGTGCCCCTAGCGAGCTCACAGCCCAGCAGGGGAGGCAGATAGGAAATTAATTAATTGCAATACAGCTCAAGTGCTGCACTCTAGGACTCTGCGAAGAGATCGGAAAGCACTGCCTGGGGAAGCTGAGGGCAGTTCTGCAGAGGGCTGATGCCAAGCTAGGTCAACAAGTGCTGGGCCTGCAGAAGAACAAGGAAGGACATCCTAGCCAGAGGAACAAAGTGGAGCGTAGCAGATCGTGGCACATTCAGGGACCAGGAAGCAGCTCAGCATGTTAGGGAGCAGAATGGGTGACATGGAGTGGCAGGAGACCACATGAGAGGTGGAAGTGGCACAATAGACGGACAGCAGCAACACACCTTCTGCACCAGGCAGTGGGACGCCCAGGGGCTGAGGCAGGGGAGTAACATGATCAGATGGCTGTGAGTTAGAAGGATCTCCTGGGTAGCGGTGCTGAGTGTGCACCAATAAGGTAAAGTCTAGTTAGGAAGTCATTCTAATAATGCAGGCAAGAGATGATGACAACAGAAAGATGGAGGAAAACGGGGAAGGAATTCAGAAACATTTTAGAGATAAGATTTTTAACCGAGGCAGCTCAGCTGACACGTCCAGCAAGCAGCTGGAGAAACGAGTTTGAGCTCAGGACAAGGAAGGGAACCAGACAGACAGCAGGACGAACCGACCAGTTATTGAGCTCCTACTATATGACAACCCCTCAGCTGCTTTCCATGAGGTGTTGGATTTAATTTCCACAATCACTCCCTCAGCCTTTCCCAGCGATCCTGTCCCCCAGAGTGCCCCTGCTTCTGCCCCTGGCTGGCTAACCTCTTCAGTATGTGTGACTCTCTTCCCCCGAAAGGCCTTGCAGCACCAAGTACTCTCCTTGTCTCTTCTTCTCTTCCTCCTACTCCAAACAAGCTCCTAAACTAAGGAAAACCACCCCCCTTCCCTTGCCCTTGTTTATTTGCAAAGCTACCATCTCCTGTTTTTCCTTTCACCATCAAACATCTCAAGAGTCATCAATACACGTTGACGGTACTACCCCACCATCTACTCACTCAAAATCTGCCCACTAAGGAAGAAACCACAGTTGTCACATGCCACCAGTGGCCTTTTTTTTTTTTTTTGGAGATGGAGTCTCGCTCTATTACCCAGGCTGGAGTGCAACTGCACAATCTCAGCTCACTGCAACCTCCACCTCCCAGGTTCAAGCGATTCTCCTGCCTCAGCCTCCCGAGTAGCTGGGATTACAGGTGCCTGCCACCATGCCTGGATAAGTTTTGTATTTTTAGTAGAGATGGGGTTTCACCATATTGGCCAAACTAGTCTCGAATTCTGGACTTCAAGTGATCTGCCCACCTCAGCCTCCCAAAGTGCCAGGATTACAGGCATGAGCCTCAGTGCCCGGCCCACCAGTGGCCCTCTAACCTCTCTATCCAATGCCCTCTTCTTGACTCCTCCAGCTTTTGATACTGCTGGCCACTCTGCCTTTCCTTCTTGAAGCACTTCCCTCCTACCTTGCTTGCCCATCACCTGACCTCTCCTGATGTGCCTCCCCACCCCTGTCCCCTGCTCCTGTCTCCTGAATGCTAGTCTTTTCCAGTCGTGTGTCAGTGACCCTCTTCTGTTTCTGCCAAACTTTCCCCTTGGCCATCTTGTTCTTTAGCTTCAGCTGTCATTCTGAAAAGTATAAAAACACTCATTCCTAACACAATCCTATGCTCAGAACTCCAGACTGAAGTTCCAGCTGCCTGGATGATAACTCCTAGAAGTCTGATATCCAAATTCAACACCCCTTCCCCCCATAACCCTCTTTTAAACAACAGCACAAACACTAACAATGTTAATAAAGCATTTTGGTTCTTACTGTAATCTTATGAGGTAGGCGTTACTGTTCCCTTTTAATTTAACAGTGGGGTAAAAAGAACCCAAAGAGGTCTCAGAGCTGGGAGGGGCCATGAGTTCAGGTCTTCGGATTCCAAATCTAGAGCCTTTTCCTCCAGCGCAAGGGTTCCTCTTACTGCCTGACCAGTTCCTTCTTCATTTCTGACAATGACAATACCATCTCTCTAGCCACCAGTCTCATCAGTCCAGTCCTGCTGATTCTAGCATTTTACCTTGCCTTCTTCCCTGATGTCTGCCCTTTTTGCCATTCCGCAGCCACCAGCCTGGTTCAGCCTCTTATTCTACCCGAATCACCACAACAGACTCTTCACTTTGGTCTTTGCAAATTCAGTCTCTATTCCCTCCAACCATTCCCTTAAGTTACTAAATAAAGCACAGCTCTGATGCTGTCACTTCCAAGTCAAAGCCTCTGAAAGGCTCCCCAGGCCCAGCTGCTTAATAGCCTTCCCATTTGTGCCGTACTCCCTCCTCACTCTCCCCTTGTAAGCTCTGTCCCGGTGCAAGTGGCCCCACCACACACACAGCACTCCCCTTCCTTGTGCTGGGGTTCTCTGCAGTGTCCTAGCTCTACACCTTTGCTCATGGATTTCCTATCCTGAAAACCCAACAGTGCACCTCCTCCTGGGAAAATCCTACTCATTCTGCCCAAAAACGTTTGCATCTCCCTTACATTTGCCACGTACTGCCTTGTGCAACAGTGTTTTGGATACAGGTCCTCTCCTCCTCCCACAATACAAAAGCATCTTGAAAACAGGGCCCACATCGCAACAATTCCCTGATGCCCCACAACCAGTGCCTTTCCTATACCAAGTCCTCAAATGTTCGTTAAGTGTAAAACAAATGAACAAAGAGGAGTTTCTAAATGCATGGCCAAGTGAGCTGTGAAAGACTTTCAGGTTAGAGAGGGGCTTGCTGAAAGTGGTCCTGAGAAGGCTGGCTAACCCTGCCATGCTTGCCAGGCTCCCAATTCTATTCATCCTCCCCTGCTTCCATTCTTTCAGGTCCTGCTCCACACCAAGGGCATCACCAACATCACCTTGTCCATCAGGGCTCTCGTCACGTTGCCCATCTCCAGCATGCATCACATTCCTCACTCTGTAGAAGTGGAGACAAAGGTGGAGGAGAAAAGCTGCAGAGGTCCAATTACTAAAGGCCACATACTCAGCCATGCCAGACCCTAATCAGATTTCCATCCTGCCGGCTCATTTACCTTTCCTATATGGATTCTCCTGTTCTACAGGCTGCAAAGGCTTCCTAGACTTTTAGAATAAAAGTCTAACCTCTTTGACATGGCATTCTTTCAGAATCTGAGCCCTGCCTTCCTCTGTCCAGCCTCTCCTCCTACCACTCAGGACCTCACACTCTCCACTCATCCTACTGGATTACTTCTGGTCCACCATATACTCCTGTCTCCAATGCCTCCACGCCTCATGTGTATGGTTTCCTCTGCCCATTCACTATTTTCTCCATTTACCTGAAAACTCCTACTCATCCTTTAGAATCAATTAAAGGGGCAGCTCCTCTTCACAGCCCTTCCTGACTCTTCCACAGAGACTTAGTACTCCTCGGCCGGGCACAGTGGCTCACATCTGTAAATCCTAGCACTTTGGGAGGCCGAGGTGGCGGATCACCTGAGGTCAGGAGTTTGAGACCAGCCTGGTTAACATGGTGAAACCCTGTCTCTACTAAAAATACAAAATTTAGCTGGGCGTGGTGGCGGGCACCTATAGTCCCCGCTACTCAGGAGGCTGAGGCGGGAGAATCACTTGAACCTGGGAGGTGGAGGTTGCAGTGAGCCGAGATTGCACCACTGCACTCCAGCCTGGACAAGAGAGAAACTCTGTTTCCAAAAAAAATAAAAGTAAGTAATACTTTAAAAACACTTAATACTCCTCCTATGTCCCCCAAATTATACATTTATTTTTTGTTTTTGAGACAGCATCTCACTCGGTCACCGTCTCAGCTCACTGCAACCTCCACCTCCCGGGTTCACATGATTCTCGTGCCTTAGCCTCCTGAGTAGCTGGGATCACAGGAGTGTACCACCATGCCCAGCTAATTTTTTGCATTTTTAGTAGAGATGGGGTTTTACTATGTTGGCCAGGCTGGTCTCAAACTTCTGGCCTCAAGTGATTCACCCACCTTGGTCTCTCAAAGTGCTAGGATTATATGAGCCTTCTTTTTGAAAGAAATCTCATGATAAATCAACTACAACCTGGGACCCTTAAATAAATTACTACTGCAACTACTAATACTAGCTAACATTTATCTTACTATTCACCATGATTTCCTTGAATTCTCATTTAATCTTCACTCCCACACCATGGGAGAGATTCTATTGTTATCCCCATTTTAAGACAAGGAAAAGAGTCAGCAGGCAAATCCAGGCCTGCCAGGCTCCAGATTCTATACACTAGGCCAGACTGCCCCTTTTAAAACATTGGTTATAATTTTTAAATGTCTCATTTATCGATACAAAATTTCTCTGAGGTAGGATGGGGAAGGTGTCATTATTCCCATTTGACAAAGGAAGGACGTGGTAAACAGAGAAGAAGCAGCAAGGAAATCAGTGATGAAACTGACTCCTGGGGCCCTGCATCTGAGTTAGTCTCCTGTTTAATGTTCAACTTGTTTAACTCATTATAATCTCTTTCTATCTGTAAAGAATTCCAGCAGGAGGGAGTCACTATGAATCTAACAGCATCCAGCTGGTGGATTCCAGGACAATGCTTGGGTGTATAGATGTGCTAATGAATACCTGACATCTTAAGCTTTGCCATGAGTGGGTTAATTAGTTGTGAGTTGTCAAGGCATGGTAAAATTCAGAGTCCACATAAAAGGATGAGGGGAAAGGGGAGTCTTAAGAATCTGCATCTTCAAAGAACAGACTCAACATTTGTCAAAATTGACCTATATGTGGTTCCTGAAATTCTACAGTCACTAAGTAATCTTTAAGGGATTCATCTTATTACAGCAGACCAGATGTGTACCTGATATCAAAGCTTTCAAAAGACTACCAATGATCTCCTAGTCAACAAACGGAATGCTTTCTCTGAACCTGGTATTCGTTGCCGCCTCTGCAGCACTTGATAATGCTAATCAACTCTCTCCCTTTCTTGATATGCGACCTCTTAGTTTGCCTATCTCTCTGGCCATGCCTTCCTTTAGGTGGTGAGACCCACAACTAGGAAGGTAGCAGCAAGGATGGGAAGGAAAGAGCAGATATGAAAGACATTTCAAAGGAAGGCACAGCTGCATCTGGAGAGCTAATCCTTCTTCCTTATGTCACTCTTACAACATCTCCAAATACTGTTTTCCACGGAGGTTATTTGTGTATATGCCATCTTTCCTCCTTGGGGCAGGGAACGGATTTTAAGTTTCCAAAAGTTTTGCAACAGTTGCGCGCCTTAGAAGATACTTA
This sequence comes from Cacajao melanocephalus, assembly GCA_963573385.1. Lineage (NCBI taxonomy): Eukaryota > Metazoa > Chordata > Mammalia > Primates > Pitheciidae > Cacajao > Cacajao melanocephalus. The sequence goes on along the minus strand of CAUYLG010005105.1, from coordinate 69,558 downwards.
ATACATATGTGTCAAATAGTTTAAGAATGATTTTGAGATTTCTTCAATCTTCAACTCAAACTACAAAAGAATTATTACCTGGCTTTACAAAGCCTACATTCAGCAAAGAAAAGTGTTTCTTTAATGATGCATCCAGGCCCACCTGGGCTTCCTGCAAAGATGACAGAGACAAGTGCTGGTATGGGCTGAATTCATAATTGTTAACAACCCCAGCTGTCATTTCAGCAAAGATAATACCATCATGAAGATGAAGGTAAGTAGGTCTTGTGTTGAAGTTGTCAACTAGGAGCAACCAGGGGAAAAAAATCATGATATACTCTGGAATTGTTGTGGGGGCTGCCTTCCTCGAAAATAGTAGGTTCCATTACAAGGAACAGGCAGCTTGGAGAACAATAACCAGCCCCTTTCAGGATGGTTACAAGCCTACATGTCTGACAGGATCCAGCGGGGAGAGAAGAGGACCTCTGTTATCACAGCTGTCCAGACTAAATGGTCAGTATGGTCTGGGGCAAGGTGCCTGACTGAAGAGCGGAATTCTGGGTGTCTCTTATTTGCTGACACCAAGAAGAATCACGGAGGTCCTCTGTTGAGCAGAAAATAAGTAGCAATGGGCTGTGTAAACAGGGCTTGGAAGAGAAGCCCTCTGGCTGCCCAGGAATAAGCTTAATTCTAGAACTGACTATGATTACCTTAGACAAGAAGTTCCTTTGCTTTGTGCTTCATTTCCTCTTATGCAAATGGAAAGTACTGGAGATAAAAAGGAAGCATCTGTAAAACTGCTTGGAAAGTGAATATTTCAAGTCAAGCATTCTAGGACGACTAAGGTGAGAATCAACATTCGCTTTGTACTTTTACGTCCTCCAAACAGTTCTGCAGACACTAAAGAATCACTGTAACTGAGACACATAAGCAGAAAAGTTCAAAAAGAGGGGAAAATGTGCTCTAAATAATTTTTTTTTTTGGAGATGGAGTTTCGCTCTTGTCACCCAGGCTAGAGTGCAATGGCCTGATCTCGGCTCACTGCAACCTCTGCCTCCCAGGTTCAAGCGATTCTCCTGCCTCAGCCTCCCGAATGGCTTGAGATTACAGGCAGCCGCCACCACGCCCGGCTAATTTTTGTATTTTTAGTAGAGACGGGGTTTCACCATGTTGACCAGGCTGGTCTCGAACTCCTGACCTCAGGTGATCTGTCTGGGCCTCCCAAAGTGCTGGGATTACAGGTGTGAGCCACCACGCCTGACCCTGAGCCACCACGCCCGGCCCAATAATTTTTTAAAATAAAGTGAAAGGAAAACTATGCTCACCTGATCCCTGCCCAATGACATATATGGTCTCTCCGCATCCCTCGTCCATCCTCTCCCACATCTGCCGAAGTAGGCTGTCATACTGCTCTGATGTAGGGCTCACTAGAACCAGCTAGAAAAGAAACCAACAGCCTTAGGACCACACTTGCTAGAAGAGCACCACAGCCAAAGCTGATCGATATAGCCTAACTAAAGATCCTGACTGAACCCCCACAGCACCCTAATCTAAAAAAGCTGCACAGCCCCTTCATGCCCTCTCTGCTTCTCCTGAAGTAGTCTTTGAGCCTCAGGCCTCAGGCCTCATATAATCCATAAGATATCCTAAAATGTGTATGTCTGAGCCATAACCCATGGTAAAGAGGGCACAAGCAGCCTGCCTCCCAGGAGGGGCAGGACCCAAGTGACTGAGAATCTGGCACTGTGAATACAAAGAACAGTGCTTTCCACTACATGCCAAAGTCTTCTACCTGCAGTTGGCATCTGGAAGCCCACAGGACAGAGATCTCATATACCTCCATGCCCTCTACCCATAGGCCAGTGGCTCCCAGGATAACAAAAGAATTCTGTTCTATCCTGCCTTAGCTATATTGATTATTCGGGGATGAAAACTGCCTGCAAGACTCATCTTCATCAACAAAACACCATCACCATTACCACTACGATGAGTGTTAGCACCATCATTTTGCAAATGTCTGCCAATAACATTAAAGCATCAACCACTTATTTGGGGAAGCCATTTAGCAATAGGTATGTCAGACCCCACTCTCTAACCACTCCTGTCTGACCTTGGACAAAGAACTTAACCCCTGTGAGTCTCAGTTTTTCAATCTACAAAACAGAGCTAATACTCCCTGCATCCTAAGGCCACTGTACAGAGCAGATGTAATAACATGTAAAAGCATCAAGTCCACAGCTCAGTGAACGTGAAACTATAAGGTTTTCTTTGCCCAATCATTCCCAGAAAAACCTTGATGCATGAAGCTAGCCACCACTATTCACTAAGTGTTTCTGCCTTTGGAAGCTCTCAGAGCCTTAGGTCTGCACATTTATTATTGTAAGGATATAAACCTTTAGCTTCTAATCCTTTCCTCTGGAATCAGTCTATTCAATCCAACCTTTCTCTCCCTCCACACCATCACTTTTTCTTTTTGATATCATCAATATTTATACACAGTTTTTTTAATTGTCAGGAGGACTTCCCCAGCTACGTGATGAAATAACGTGTCAAGGAATATTTTGGTTTGTTTTGTTTTTTTTGAGAGGGAGTCTCACTCGGTCACCCAGGCGGGAGTGCAGTGGCACGATCTCGGCGCACTGCAACCTCCGCCTCCACCGTTCAAGTGATTCTCCCGCCTCAGCCTCCCGAGTAGCTGGGACTACAGGCACATGCCACCATGCCTGGCTAATTTTTGTATTTTTAGTAGAGATGGGGTTTCATGATGTTGGCCAGGCTGGTCTCAAACTCCTGACCTCAGGTGATCCACCCACCTCAGCCTCCCAAAGTGCTGGGATTACAGGCGTGAGCCACCACACCCGGCCACATCTAGGAATATTAAATGTGCTTGTCAAGAAATGAAGGTACTACCCTCTTTGCAATTCTGCCCTGCAATTTCCAACTATGTTTCCTCAGCACCTTGACTATGTGTTGACATCTAGTTTGTTTGCTTTTGAGTCAGGTGCATACTCTTGTAACTTCCCAAGTTGACTCATCAGAGATTGTAATTGTAACCTGGATGTTTCCTGGGTCTTTTATGTAGTCCCGGCCATCCCTCTCTCTAAGCTCAGCCATTCTCATTATGGCATTACAGGTACAAGACAGGACCAACTCTGACAGGCTAGCTGGCTCTCATGTGCTCACCTGAGACTAGAAGGGCAAAGAGCAGTTGAAAATAACTTGCTTAGGTTGCAAGGAAACTTCTTTCCAGTTTAGGACCAAGTTTCATGCAATTTTGCCACTATAAACTATAAAAGGTCACAAACATTTTCAAAGCTGGATAAAATGTCTATCATAACTACACTACAAAGGTCAGTGGTGCTACTGATATTCTATCTTTCATCCACTATTTAATCTGCACAGGAAATTAGGAACTATCTTGTTCACTACAAACATTTACTGAGTCTCTAGAATGCATCAGGCACTATTAGGTGACTTCATACACATTTCTAATTTTTATAACCCATCTCTATTTTCTTTAGATGAGGTGGTTGGAGAACTGAAAGGTTAAGAAACTTTCCCAGTGTCACAGAGCCTTTCGATGGCAGGGCAGGAAAGGGAACCCAGCCCTGCCTGACTCCCAAGTTGGCATTCTTTCCCTAAAGAACGTTAAGCACCTTGAAAACACCAGTCACAATGCCAAGCTGTTGGCGAGCCCTTAATTCCTGCCTACCTTCTCGACAGCTCAGAAGACATGGTTTAAAATGTCCTTCACTGCTCCACTCACACAAGATGAGCTTCCACTCCCAGGATAGCGAGACTACGGAGCCTGTCCATCTATCCATTTTGTTTTGGGTGGCCTCAAAAAGTAGACATTGCTCGGACATACTCCTCCCCATAAAACAGAAACAGAGCGACTACTTTCTGTTTCCTTTCCCGAGTCCGGGAAGAGACGCGACTGCCACCCTACCCTGCCCTCCGACTACCTGTCTTCCCGAGTGTCTCGGCCCCCTGCCCGGGCCACCTCGCCCCTCAGCTGTCCCGCGCGGTCCAGAGAGAGGACACTTTTGGTCTCCAATCCCTTTAAGTGGGGACCCGAGGCAGAGGGAGGAGCACTGAGCGGGGACAGGGACCGCGCGGAGCGCTGCCAGCTTCGGGCGCCCCCGTTCCACGTGGCAGAGCCGAGGGGTTGTGATCTCGGCGGGAGCCGGGAGGGCGGGAGGCTGGGTTGGCGACGTGGGGGAGCCAAGGTGGGTGCGGGGACCTTGGGGACGGCCCCTCCCGCCGCAAGCCCCCGCATGTCCCGGAGACCAGCAGGTGGGCGGGCTCGGCCGCTTCCCCTCATCCTGCGCTCCCCGCGGACAGGGCGGCCACTGGTCCCGCCGTCGCCCCGGAGACTGCTCGGCCCTCCGCCCGCTCCCCTCAGCGCCCGCCGCCGCCGCCCGGGCCTACCTTGCTGGTGAGGTCCAGCTCCGGCTCGCCGTTGAGCGCCTCGCCGTCCTCGCTGCAGTCCGAGTCGAAGCCGCCGTGGAGTCGGGCGGCGGCCGCCGCAGCCCTGGCCGCCCCCGGGGAGCTGGGCTCGGGGGCGAACATAGAGGCCGGGACCGGCGAGTCCATCGCGGAGCGACTGCGCTCCGCCGCCATCTTTAATAACTTAGGCTAATTCGTAGCCGGCTTCCCTCCCTCCCCGGCTTATTTGACTAATCTATGCACCGGCCCCGCCCCGCCCCTCTTCGGAATAATTTATGCAAAACTTCTCCAGCCGCGTACTGGGTGACACGTATCTCTAGCTAAGAAACAGTCGACCAGGCCTCTCAGCCACCAATCCCTGCAGTGCTTTCAAGTACCTAATGAATAATTAATGAGGCCCAAACCCCAACAACAAATGTCTGAGACGTCAAGCGCCCTGCTCCCAGCTTGGGAGGGAGCAGTACTGAGTCCTCGCTACCCGCCTGAAGCCTTCCCGCCAACGAGAGCAGAGCAGAGCATGACTGACACAGCAGCCATCCAATGAGGAGAGAAATACGAACGTTACTCGTCAACGCCCCTTCACTCCCCTTGCTTCCAGAGGCGGTGCTAAGCCTGCAAATCTTACTGAAAAACAGTAGGGGCTGTGAGCCTTCCGATGAGGGACAGAGGCAGGACCCAATCGAATTATAGAACAGGTCCCGCGCCTGGACCGCTGCTCACGGAGATAGTAAACTGCAAAATGAGCCTCCCACTCGATTCAGTGACTGAGGCAGTCGCTGGAACGCCGATGTCCAACGTGCTGGCATGCTCCAGGCAACTTTAATAGTAGAATCGATGCCGTACATTCCAAGAGTTGTAATACTATAGCAGCCAGAGTGAGGCAATAATTAAATGCTGACCTTAGGGAGAATTCTCCATTCACTGTCTTTGCGGAGACAATTACATGAGCTAAAAACAGAGGCAAGCAGCTAAAATTAAAAGCCAAAAATCACCTCGCCACTTTTGTGGTAAACTGCTAAACCAAGATCTAGGGTATGATAAGGTAATTTCATATGGAGTATTTTCCAGCGTCATCAGTTGTGAAAAGCCCCAACCCCAAATGCCATCAGCAAGGTTTTAGTGTCCTGAATTTCCTGCTTCAAAAGTCGGAAAAGCCTAGGCTTTCATTGCTTGGCGAAATTGGGGATTAACCAACGTCCAATAACGTTGACCTTGGCCACTCGTTCCAGGGATCAAGTAAGCAAGAGCATGTTTGAGAAGACAAGGAACCCAAGATTTAGGGTTTGGACCTAAACCCTAAATCTTTAGTGAGCAAGTGGCAGTACTGAAAATGGCTTTCAGTTTTGAGGATCTATCTGAGAAGAAAGAGACGGTTTCTTCTTGTCCCCGTTTTCCACTACTATCAAGTCTTCTTTGCACAAACACAGCTGGGAATCTTAGACAGAAAGTCATCTGATTCCAATGGTCTTGATACTGTTTTATGTGCTTTTTAATTTCTTCCTTGCCAAATTGCTCACCACCATCCTATATGGGCTGGGAGCAATGGCTCACACTTGTAATCCCAGAACTTTGGGAGGCTGAGGAGGGTGGATCACCTGAGGTCAGGAGTTCAAGACCAGCCTGGCCAACAAGGTGAAACACCATCTCCACCAAAAACACAAAAATTAGCTGGGTGTGGTGGTGTGCGTCTGTAATCCCAGGCCACTCTGGAGGCTGAGGCAGGAGAATCCCTTAAGCAAGACTCCGTCTCAAAAAAAAAAAAAAAGTTCTGGAGGCCCGAACTCATAACTGGCTTCTGAGGGAGGGGCACAGTCTTGTAGGACTGAGCCTTTAACCAGTGGAATCTGACAGTATCTCCAGGTAGACAGTGTGAGACAGAATTGAATTGAACTAGAGGCCACCCAGCTGGTATTCCCTGCAGAACTGATGGGTTGCTAGTGGGGAGAAATCTACACATTTTGGTGACCAGAGGTGTGGTAGTGATAATTTTAAAAAACAGATTTTGGCTTTTCCTCTGTAGCCAAGATTGATAGCATCTCACCAACTGGCTCTTCCAAAAAGTTCAAGTCGGTCAGGCACAGTGGCTCAAGCCTGTAATTCCAGCACTTTGGGAGGCCAAGGTGGGCAGATCACCTGAGGTCAGGTTTGGAGACCAGCCTGACGAACGTGGAGAAACCCCATCTCTACTAAAAATACAAAATTACCCAGGCTTGGTAGTGAATGCCCGTAATCCCAGCTAGTCAGGAGGCTGAGGCAGGAGAATCACTTGAACCCGAGAGATGGAGGTTGTGATGAGCTAAGATCATGCCATTGCACTCCATCCTGGGCAACAAGAGCGAAACTCCAGCTCAAAAAAAAAAAAAAAAATTCAAGTCCAGAATGTGCTGACAGCCTGATAGCTAACTAAAAAACATGCCCTTTGCACTATAGCCTTTACCCAGAAAAGTCAGAGAAGGTACTTTTGAATTTAATGGGGAACTCTAACAGGACATTTTAGAGGAGGAAGTCCCTACCCTAACCATCTATATGTCTTTCTGAAGAAAAGTTGGACACTAAGTTCAAATTCCGTATTCACTACATACTGGGTTCACATATCATATGCATGTAACCTTAAGCAAGTTAACTTCTCTGAGTTTGTTTTCTCTTCTAAAGATATAAAGTATCTTGGCTGGGCGTGGTGGCTCACACCTGTATTCCTAGCACTTCGGGAGGCCGAAGCGGGTGGATCACAAAGTCAGGAGTTTGAGACCAGCCTGGCAAACATGGTGAAAAAAATTAGCCAAGCATGGTGGCGCATGCCTGAAGTCCCAGCTACTGCTATCGTATTATAACTCTTGGAATGTGTGGCATCGATCCTACTATTAAAGTTGCCCGGAGCATGCCGGAATGTTGGACGTCGGCGTTCCAGCGACTGCCTCAGTCACTGAATTGAGTGGGAGGTTCATTTTGCAGTTTACTATCTCCATGGGCAGTGGCCCAGGGGCGGGACCTGTTCTATGATTCGATTGGGTCCTGCCTCTGTCCCAGCTACTCAGGAGGCTGAGGCAGGAGAGTTGCTTGAGTGCAGCAGGCGGAGTTTGCAGTGAGCGGAGATCACGCCAATGCACTCCAGCCTGGACGACAGAGCGAAACTCTGTCTCTAAAAAAAGTAAAACAAAAAAAAAAAGAAAGTATCTAATAGGATAATCAGCTGCAAATGAACTAATATATGTAAAGCACTTAGAACAGTGCTTGCTGTACAGCAAGCCCTCGAACTAATCATATGTAAATATAAGCATATCCGTGGGTAGCTTACAAATTACAAAAATATAAGATAATTCAGAAGTTGGCTGGACAGAGGCAAAGGGCTCCCCACCTTGTGGCAGGCACTCCAGCATGTTAAATTGTAACATTGTTGAGTGTAATGGTGTTAAAATAATTGCATTGGCCAGGTGCGGTGGCTCACGCCTGTAATCCTAACACTTTGAAAGGCCAAGACGGGAGGATCACTTGAGCCCTGGAGTTCGAGAGTTCGAGACCAGTTTGGGCAACGTGACGAACATCTCTACCAAAGTAAAAATAGGCTGGGCGCGGTGGCTGACGCCTGTAATCCCAGCACTTTGGGAGGCCGAGGTGGGCGGATCACCTGAGGTCAGGAGTTGAAGACCAGCCTGGCCAACATGGTGAAACCCCATCTCTTAAAAGAAAGTAAAAATAAAAATTAGCCAGGTGTGGTGGTCCCTGCCTGTAGTCCCAGCTACTCAGGAGGCTGAGACAGGAAGATCCCTTGAACCCAGAAGGTCGAGCCGTGATCACGTCACTGCACTCCAGCCTGGGAAACAGAGCAAGACCCTGTCTCAAAAATAAAACTTCAGCCGGGCGTGGTGGCCGATGCTTGTAATTCAAGCACTTTGGGAGGCCGAGGCAGGGATCTCAGGAGTTCCAGACCAGCCTGGCCAACATGGTGAAACCCCGTCTCTACTAAAAATACAAAAATTATCCAGACGTGGTGGCGCGCGCCTGTAATCCCAGTTATGCAGAGGCTGAGACAGGAGAATTGCTTGAAGCGGGAGGTGGAGGCTGCAGTAAGCTGGGATCGCACCGTTGCAATCCAGCCTGGGCGACAAGAGTGAAACTCCGTCTCCAAAAAATAAAGACTAAATTTGAAGTGCCATTTCGTCTCGTTTTCCCAGTTTTATGAAAAACCCAAAACGAGGGAAACTAAAGTGGATAATGATGCCTACCGCACCCTAAGAGTAGGTAAAGAGAAAAAATAATGAAATCCACGTGAGTGTGAGTAGTTCGCCTTTTCCCGACAACGCACACAATGCGCTTAGGTATATCTCGCGCTGATGTTTACGCAGAGGAAAGCCACGGTGAGAAGAGCGGGGAGCCCCAAGGCCACAGGACAGTGGCTTGTGTGTAGTGAACCCAAATGCGACACCAAGGGACTGCAACATGATTCTCCTTCGCACTTGAAATGTGACTCCCAGCGAGGCACCTACCCTTGGCGCTCCCTGGACAGCGCGGCGAGGTCGGGCGCACTAACCAGTGCAATTTGCGCTCGACAGAATCAGGTGCTTCGAAAAACCCCCTTGTGAGCGGCGTGTTAGCCACACATAAAATGGTCAACGCAGAGCGAACAAGAACGCTCGGCCGAGAAGCCCGGCCCAGAGAGGGGAGGGGTGCGGAGAGCCGCGGACGGTAACGGCTGGCCTAACGGCCGCCCCGGAACAACGCCCACACCCGGGAGAACGGCAGGAGGGCGTTCTGGCAGGACTCCCTCAGGCCGCCCGCCCCGCCCCGCCCCGTCCCGCCCGGGATGGCGCCGAGCCGAACGGCCAGACCCCAGCCCTGCCGGCAGCCGCCGAGCTCCGCAGCCCAACACCGGAGGCCCCTGCAACACCCCAAACCCTCATCTGCGCCCGGAGTCGCCAGGCGTCCGTTGCTCGCAGGCCGGCTTCGATGACGTCAGCCGTGACGCCACGGCGGGGAGGAGCGGAGGAGCGGGACGGCGCGGGAGGGCGTTTCCGGAGCACGCGCCGGGAGGGGGCCGCTGACGTCGGGCTCAGGTGCGCGCGCCCGCCCGCCCGCGCGGCCCAGTTGGCGGCCCGCACGCCAGGTGGAGGCCGGCGGCGGTGAGGGGCGGCCGGCGGCCAAGCAGTCCCGGCGGCGCTGGGGGCTGCAGCCGGGGGCGCGGCGGGAGGGCGTCTGGGCCTGCGCTCACGTGACGGGCCGGGAGGTTGGAGTAGGGGCGGCGAGCCGGGTGGGCCGGAGCCCGGGAGCGCTAGGCGGACTGTACGGCCCCACCCCTCGCGGGCCTGGCCGTCGCGGCGCGGAACCTTCCCTCGGGCAGGGGCCGGCCCCGCCGCGCACTTCCCGCGCCCGCTCGCCGCTGACCGGAGTTGTCTCCTCCGTAGGGCCGTGGCCAGAGAGCCAGAGTCCGCGCCTTCCGAGGGAGCCGCGCCCTGCTGGCCCCAGCGCACCCGACGGGATGGAGGGCTGGCCCCGAGGCCCCCGCGCGACCCGGGATCCCACGCCCGCCGGCCCGCGCTAGCTGCTCGACTCGTGCGCTTTATTAGCCACCCAGGCCTTGTCTCCCGAATCAGTGGCGTCGTGGTTCGAAAGAAATGGAAGAAAAGGAGCGATGTGACCGATTGTGTTCGGTCCTCCTGCTTTGAGGCCTGGCATTTGCAGAGGGAAACAACAAGAAAATCGTGGGGTTTTTGGAGGGGGGTGGGAGGGAATGGTGGGGAAAGGGAAACAAGGTCTTACATTTTATGTGTTTTTTATTTTCTAAATTCTGCACTTTGACAATGGTAGCAAAATAAAACTAATCCAAAAGTTATTTTTCTATTGAGAAGAGAGAAGAGGTGGGTTTTTTTTTTTCCTTTTGATTCCAATCTTTTCTCCCAGTGACAAAGCATAAATCATGGACACCAGAGAATAAGGTGGACCTCAGGAATCCTGAAAAGACTGAGAAGCTTACATTCTTCCTCTGGAGGGAAGACTGGGGTGTTTTTAACCGTCTCTGGAACCTAAAAGAAAAAACATGAGTTGTGTGCCATGGAAAGGAGACAAGGCCAAATCTGAATCATTGGAGCTGCCCCAGGCAGCACCCCCACAAATCTACCATGAGAAACAGCGCAGGGAGCTTTGTGCCCTCCACGCCCTCAATAACGTCTTCCAGGACAGCAATGCCTTCACCCGGGATACGCTGCAAGAGATTTTCCAGAGGTAGGGGACCCTTCTCCTTGGCATCTTGATACTTACTGATAATTCTGGATTTCTGTGGGTGGGGCAATGTCTCAGCTTCATAAACCTTCAAATCTGTAGGTATTAGCTAGATGCCGTTAGCAGGTATAAGGGACACACGACAGGAAAAGATCATCACTACCATTTATCTGGCACGTACTGTGGGCTAAGCACAGTGCTCATAGCCTCTGCTGTGTTTTCTTGAGTGATCTGCTCAACAGTCCCATGGAAGACATGTTAATACCCGGAGTTATTTCCATTTTAATGATGAAGACAGCATTTAGTTCAGTACTTTGCCCAAGGTAACAAGACGTGGGGCTTTGTTGAATTCTTTTAAGTATGCTGTTGACCACTATGTTTAATGCCTCTAAAGTTCTGCTGCCGAAGAGTTTACCATCTAGAAGTGGGACAAGATACATACACATTCAGTCACCTGTCATCAAAGGTTGAATGTGGTGGGTACCACAAGCAAGATGTATACACAATGCTCAGCTTTTCTGTGAGGCCAGGTGCTGGCAATGGTGCTTTTTGTACATTGCTTTGTGTAGCCCTCCTAACAGTCATCTATCTCACTGCCTGTATTTTACTGATAAAAAGCCAGCAAGGTGAGGTAATATGTCCAAATAGTTTCTAAATAGCAAAGCTATAATTTGAAGCTGACTCTGGATCCCCTCCTCTTTTTCCTTTATTCTAGATGATCTTTCTTACCCACTTAGAACAAATGGCACTCCACAGGTTAATAGAAGTTCAGCTTTTGGCCAAGCACCATGGCTCACGCCTATAATCCCAGCACTTTGGAAGGCCAAGGCGGGTGGAATCACCTAAGTTCAGGAGTTTGAGACCAGCCTGGCCAACATGGTGAAACCCTGTCTCTACTAAAAATACAAAAATTAGCTGGGTATGGTAGCACACACCTGTAACCCTAGCTACTCGGGAGGCTGAGGCAGGAGAATCACTTGCACCCAGGAGGTGGAGGTTGCAGTGAACCAAGATCCCACCACTGCACTCCAGCCTGGGCGACAGGTCTTGGGGGAAAAAAAATGAGTTCAGCTTTTTTCTCTTTGCTTTGATTTTCTAGAATTGCTTTATTAAAGGTTTTGAGAATCAGTTCTGTGGTGTCTTGATGAACACAACAGCCTGTCTGCGGTCCATAGCAACTCTGGTGGTGATGTTGCCTGATGACCCCAACTAGAAAGGGTTAGGCCCACTCAGTCCTCACTGCAGAAAAGCTCAAGCATTCTTTGAGCAGTGCATATTGGCATTTCCAGAAGATGTTTTTCTTACTCTCTTAGCTTGTAAATGAATTTATTGCCATATAGGGACCAGAATTACAGCTGGAAGCAACCTATTTGGGGTGATTTGTAAAAACACAGGTGGGGATCATTTGCCCTGAAAGAGCCAGAGGCCTACTCTTAAAAGAATGTTAATCCCCATATGCAGACAAAACTATAATGAGAGTAATTATTTTCCAATGCCAGTAGTAACCAGAGTAATGCCTTAGCAGAGCAAATGCGTGGTTTGCATCATGGCCATTGTCTGGCAGCAAGTGGAGTTGACTCCTCAGGACCTGGGGTGCTGGGAGATAAGATCATTTGTCTCAGATCATCAGATCATGTCACTGAAAGGAGGATCCAGTACATTGGACTGCTTTCTTTTGACCAGCCATTAGTATTTCTTCTACTCCTAACCTGATATTTGCAAATTATTTCCTAATCTAAAACTAGGGAGAAGGAAAGGACTCAGGGTGAGTACCTAACTGTGCTTGATACTTTTTGATACTTTGTGATCTGTATGAACAATCTTGCAACAACCTTATCAGTGATGATCTTAGGAAACTAGGATGCAGTTGAAGCGATTTCCCCAGTTTCACCCACCAGTAAATAAATTCCAGAAACAAGATTCTCTATATCCTGTCACACTCTAGTAGAAAAGTTTTCACTTTTGTACCTTTGGCCCCTGATCTGACTGTGGGAATAATGATGAGATCCCCAACACACATGAACACAGTACAAAGCACCATTCTGAGTGCTTTACTTTTGTTAACTCAGTCCTCACAAGAGAGTTCACAGCTATTGATGGCAGGATTTGGCCCCACCCTTTGCGACTCTAGAACCTGCCCCACTAACTGCTCTCCTGTTTCCCAAGTACTGGAAAGGCCTGTAGAGTTGCACCATCAGTAGCTGTACCTTCAGCTGCCGAGTTGGGCCAGTGCTGAAGTTCTGGACTGTGCTTGTCAAGTGGATAATAACAGGAGTTTCTCAGCTGTGTTCTCCTGAATAAAAGAATGCTAAATGTCTGCATGGAACCAAGGTCCTATTCCTTTTAAAGCTTTAGCAAATTGTACTGCACTCCTTGATTCTAGCATCATAATGTAAATATCCAAAAAGTGCCAGCAAGCCAGCACATAAGGGCATGTATTCTGTCCCCACTCCAGAAGTGGGATTCTGCATAGAGTATTTTATATCGAAAGAATGTATTGAGTAGGTAGGAACAAAAAATAAACAAGTGAGAAAGGAATCTAGAGGAAAAAGCAAAGGGAGAAGAGGTGAGTGAGAGAAGATGGAATTTTTTAAACAAACATTGACTAGCTGCCTGCGGAGTGCCAGGCACTGCAAAGGCACCATAAAGAAAACAAGTCGAACAGGCCTCAGCCCCTGAAAAGCACATCTCAGAGCTATACTTTAACCAGGCCTTGAGATTAGATTTAAGTGAAGTTAGAACCCTGGCATTCAGAGCAATTAAAATGAAAAGATGATCAATTTGGACCTTAGTGGATATAATTCTATGCTGTTTTTAAGTGTGGCTAGTGAATGGTAGAAATGGGAGGGAAATGTTGATAAGCGCTATTTGTTGAGAGGAAGTTCATCTTAGCAGTTGAATTTTAGCCAGATAAAAGAAGCAAATACAAAAGCAGGGTGGAGTTTCAAGAGAGTTGTGGATATGAGATGATTCATGCTTAGAAATGAATAGGAACTCAGAGCTGAGCTAATGACTCAACATGGCGGCAAGGAGGACAGGGAGGAGAGGAGTCAGGTGTGTCAGGCTTGGTTCAGAATTTCAACATAGTGGTAACATCTGCAAAAAGAGGTCATTTGTTTAAAAGGATCTGTTTTCAACCTGTGAAATTGGAGAAAGGATAAACTGGGCAGGTGTCATCAGTGTATATGTTATAGATGTAGAAATTTGATCTCATCATTTCATATAAAGAATGTGGGCCAGGTTGGTGGCTCATGCCTGTAATCCTGGCACTCTGGGAGGTAGAGGCGGGTGGATCACCTTAAGTTAGGAGTTTTAAACCAGCCTGGCCAACATATAGTGAAACCCCATCTTTACTAAAAAATAGAAAAATTAGCTGAGCATAGTGGTGCATGCCTGTAGTCTCAGCTACCCAGGAAACTCAGGCAGGAGAATCATTTGAACCCAGGAGGCAGAGGTTGCAGTGAGCCAAGATCTCGCCACTCCAGCCTGGGCAACAGTGAGACTCTTATCTTTCAAAAAAAAAAAAAGAAAAAAGATGTGTCTAAGGTTTGGAAAAAAGGGCCATAGAAATCAAATTATATGATGGCAGCTTTGTTTTGAAAGTCCTCAGGCCTAAAACACTTTAACTAGACTCATCCCAGTTTTTCAGTGATCAGATTCTTGCATCTAGTTATGCATTTCTCTCCTAAATAGGATATTTAAGATTAAAATTTAACCAGGGCTGGGCCTGTGGCTCATGCCTGTAATCCCAGCACTTTGGGAGGCCAAGGCAGGTAGATGGCTTCAGCCCAGGAGTTCGAGACCAGCTTGGGCAACATAGTGAGACCCTCATCTCTACAAAAAATTTAAAAATTAGCTGAGCATGGGAGCTCACACCTGTAGTCCAGCTACTTGGGAGGCTGAGGTGGGAGGATGGCTTGAGCCCAGGCGGTTGAGGCTGCAGTGAGCCATGTTTATGCTACTGCACTCCAGCCTGGGTAAAAGAGCAAGACCCTATCCAAAAAAAAAAAAAAAAAAAACTAGGCGAAAACTAGAATTCAAAAAAAAAAAAATCTAGGCGAAAACTAGCATTCTCTATCACAGAGGATGAGTATTTCAGCCTCCCCATTACACAGTTCCTGATCAGGTGGAAGGGGCTACATTTTAAAGTATGGTGATGATAACTGAGAAAAGTTGTTAAGTATTAACCTCTAGAGACTTGAATTATGTTGTCCAAGGGCTAGGCAAACACATAGTAATAATAGCTCACACCTACAGATTACTAATGTGTGCCTAGCTCTTTGACCCATGCCTGGTTTAGAAACATCAGGAAGTTCTGAGCCATATTTTCTAATGTCATGTCTCTTCAGATCTGATAAGGAAAGAAAGAATTAGGGTGGGGAAAAGAATCTTGATGAAATGTCTCTCATCTCCTTTTTCATTAATATCCAAAATTATCACCATAGTCGAGACACAGTGGAAATCACAAGAGAGGCAACAGGGACTTACCTGAGGACACAGACAGTAGGGGAGACCTGGACTAGAGCCCATCTTCTCACTTGTGGATCACTTTACATCTCGGGGCTCTAACCTCTGGCTGTGATGACAGAAGTGACAGGCTCACTTCATAGCCTAGAATTTCTATGGACATCATTAAGACAGTCCTGACCAGGAGTTTGCCAAGGAGTCTCAAGAATACTTGCCACTGGAATCAACAGGATCTCGTGGAACTCGGTGGGACTGGTGTGTTGAAATATCCAGAACACTGTTCAGTATTGTCTTAGGGTAGAGGCTGAATCCTAGCCCTCCCACTCACCAGCTATGCCTGACTATGCATGTCACCATAACCTTTGCACCTCAGCTTCCATATTTACGGTATCTCAAGATGGCTGGAAGTGATAAAGCCCATAAAAGCAGCTAACACAGTGGCCACTTGATTACTGTTAAAGTCAAAGCAAGTGCTGGTGTGATGAGTACATTGAGTGGGCCCCACTTATTCAAATGACCATTCCTCTAGAATGAGATGGAAGCTACTCTCAGCATTTCCTGTATTCATCAAATTGCCCAACGTTTATTGACTTGCCAGTGCCTACCTGTGAGGGATATAAAGTAAAGAGCCATCCATGGATTTAGTGTTTGGCTGAACATATATAAAATAACTGAATTCTCCAACAGTCCTGTGAAATAGTAATCATTTCCATTTTTACAGGCAAGGTAATAGGCATGGAGATTAAATCTCATAGTTAGGGTTGATGGTGCTTGGAAATGAACTCATATGTATGGTCCTCCCTGCCTCCCTTTTCACAGAGGATCCAGGGAAGATACTATGGAAAAAGATAGGGTGTGAGGTTGAACTTGAAGAAGCTGTAGGATTTGGCTTGGAACGGAAATAGGATAACAGAAAAGAGGCTGCCAGGCACAGTGGCTTAAGAGGGAGGGTGAGACAGGAGGATCAACTGAGCCCGGGAGTTTGGGGCTATAGTGAGCTATGACCATACCACTGTAATCCAGCCTAGGTGACAGAGGAAGAACGATAGAATAAAGGCCATATGATCGTGGTGCCTAAAGTGCACTAAGCGTAGTGAGAGGGATACAGCTGGCCAAGTAGGGCTGGGAGGTGTAGAACTGGCCAGAACGGCAGTTGGTACCCTTGTCAGTTCCTATACAAGGGGAAGTGAAATGATGCCTTGGTTAATGTGGCAGGAACATAGAGTCTGAATTGGTGGAAGGAACGTTTGGAAGCAAGGTGATAATTTAGGAGTCTGTTTCAAAAGTCCAGGTGTGAAGTGAGGAGTCTCTGGTTAGGAGGGAAGTGGAGTGGGAATAGATAGAAAAGAATTTGAATCTAAGACAAGATGAAGGACAGGGAAGAAAGATTATTGGAACGCTAGTCCTGTGAGGTGCACCTCAAAACAAAGGTATGATGAGAAAATACCAAACACTTGTTAACAATAGAAAAAAGAAAACAAAACAAAGGTGTGGTCAAATGTGTTTGGGAACTGAAGCATATTTTATAACCCCCTTTTCTTGAGACTCAAGGTAAAAATTAGGAAGTTAGGGACTCCCAAGAATTCTGCAGGAAACCCATTTACCTACTTGGTTCATTCAGCTGTTACTGTATTGGATGTCTTCTGGGATCCTCTATTAATGAGCGTGGAACTGGCATCTCCATGAGCACCCTTGGGAAGTGCTGCTCTTAGGTTTGAGCCTGGTGGGGAATTAGATAGTGAATGAGGTGGAAGACTCAGCATTTTCCCTGTTGGAGCCTTCATTTATGTGCTGGTCGGAGACTTCACTGAAAGGAATGAGAAGCTATTAGAAACTTGGTAAAGAGGCCGGGCTCAGTGGCTCACGCCTGTAATCCCAGCACTTCGAGAGGCTGAGGCGGGCGGATCACGAGGTCAAGAGATGGAGATCATCCTGGCCAACATGGTGAAACCCCGTCTCTATAAAAAAAAAATAAACTTGGTAAAGAGAAAGGAACCAATTATATCTTGAGCTAGGCCTTCTTTCATATGTGTTCTCTTTTTTGTTTTTTGTTTGTTTTTTGAGAGAGTCTCGCTCTGTCGCCCAGGCTGGAGTGCAGTGGCGCAGTCTTGGCTCACTGCAATCTTGCCTCCTGGGTTCAAATGATTCTCATGCCTCAGCCTCTCAAGTAGCTAGGATTACAGGTGCCTGCCACTACACCCTGGTAATTTTTTTTATTTTTAGTAGAGACAGGGTTTCACCATGTTGGCCAGGCTGATCTCAAACTCCTGACCTCAGGTGATCTGCCTGCCTTGGCCTCCCAAAGTGCTAGGATTACAAGTGTAATCTGTAATCCTGCACCCATCCAAGCCTTTGTTTTTTTAAGCTATGTGTCAGCCCCAGTCCTCAGGGACTTAGCTGGTCTCTCCTCTTTTCAGGCCCGTACCCCCTCCTACTCTGATTCTTGGGTCCTTGCTGTAAAACAACAAGCATGGGGGTGAGGGGCACAGTAAAAAAATAAAAATAAAAAAAACAGCAAGCATATCTTTGGATTCAAGTGCATCCAGGTTTGAATCCTAGTTCTGTCACTTGTAAGTGCTCATGGGCAGGTCAGTTAAAACTACCAAACAGGCCGGGCGCAGTGGCTCACGCCTGTAATCCCAGCACTTTGGGAGGCCCATGTGGGTGGATCACGAGGTCAAGAGATCGAGACCATCCTGGCCAACACGGTGAAACCCCGTCTCTACCAAAAATACAAAAAAATTAGCCGGGCTTGGTGGTGCGCGCCTGTGGTCCCAGCTCCTGGGGAGGCCGAGGCGGAAGAATCGCTTGAACCCAGGAGGCGGAGGTCGCAGTGAGCTGAGATTGCGCCACTGCACTCCAGCCTGGTGACAAAGCGAGACTCTGTCTCAAAAAACAAAAACAAAAACAAAAAAAAACACCAAACCTCAGTTTTATGGATCTATACAATAGAAATGATTCATATCGTCATAGGTTTATTGTGAAGATTAAATAAAATACAAATTAAAGCACCTAATAGTGCTTGGCACAGAGGTCTTCAATAAATGATAGTTATTACAGGCAAGATAAAGTTTGGTTGAAAATTTTTCTTTTTTTTTTTTTTGAGAGAGAGTTTTGCTCTTGTTGCCCAGGATGGAGTGCAATGGCGCGATCTTGGCTCACCACAATCTCCTGCTCTCATGCGCAAGCAGTTCTCCTGCCTCAGCCTCCTAAGTAGCTGGGATTACAGGCATGCGCCACTACGCCTGGCTAATTTTTTGTATTTTTAGTAGAAACAGGGTTTCTCCGTGTTGGACAGGCTGGTCTCGAACTCCAAACCTCAGGTGATCCACTCACCTCGGCCTCCCAAAGTGCTGGGATTACAGGTGTGAGCCACTGCGCCGGCCAGTTGCAGATTTCTTTGCTAGCCCTGGAGATGAGCATATAAACCCTTTTAAGAGTCAGTTACTAATGTTTACATGGAAAGAGATGGGACAACAAAAATAAACACTGAGCATTTCAGCAAACATTTCTTGAGCGCCTGTCATGTGCCAGGCACTCTTTAGGTCTTAGCAATGTAGTTAACAGGAGAGTTAGCGCCCCTGCTGTCAGTCTAGTGTAGAAAAACAGACCAATGAGAAACATATCTGCTAGTGACAGAGGATTGTAATTAAATCAAAAAATTGATGTGAGGTAGTGACTGGGAGAAACTTACGGTTGGATGGCCAAGAAAAGGCCTCTCCGGAGGTTGCAGTGAGCCGAGATAGCTCCTTTGCACTCCAGCCTGGGCGACAGCGCAAGACTTCATCTCAAAAAAAAAAAAAAAAAAACTTTACAAGATTTCTTAAGTTTTGTAGAGTTAACATCCTTGGCCTAACATCTTGATTCTTTTTCTGGAGATGGCATCTAGTAGCCTCTTGAACATGCACTTTATGCCCTGAGGAACTCACCACATTTCCCTTTCTCCCCTTCACAGGAAGGTCAAAGGTATGCCCTTTGAACCCTTCCTTCAAAATGGCCTTTCCTCAGCTCCTGGCTTGACAAGTTCATAAAAGTAAAATAATAGGATTAGAAATGCCTTCAGTATGGACCTTGTCTTGAAATACAGATTGGCTAAAGAAACCTGGAAGTAAATGGCTTCAAGCTGGGTGGGCAAACCAGTGCTGCAGCTGAGTTTTGTTTTCCTGGCACAAAATTTTTTCTTCAGCCGGGTGTGGTGGCTCACGCCTGTAATCCTAGCACTTTGGGAGGCCGAGGTGGGTGGATCACCTGAGGTCAGGAGTTCAAGACCAGCCTGGCCAACATGGTGAAACCCCATCTTTGTTTAAAAAAAAAAAATTCTTCAGTTGATTAATTGGGTATTTTAAGAAAAATTTATTCATGTACTACACATACACACACACAGAATGCCTTAGGTGGGCCATGCATTCCAGTTTAACATAAACCTTGGTACTTTGAGTATTTAATGATTAATGATTACCAAGTTTACTGGCCTTAAACAGAAAGCAGGAGTGACAGCAATTATTATCCATGCAAATGAAAATATTGAATCCTATTTTCCAATGTTAAAAAAAAGGCTTGCATGACACAGGAAGATCAGTATCAGGAGGAAGACTGCAGAAAGGCTGCCGTAGGCTGGGGATTTCATAAGTGAGGCTCCTTCATGTAATGCTTACAAAATACTTAGGTAAAAGCTGGTGACCTTGCACTTGCATGTGGGGAAACTAACTTCAGGGGCAGTGATGTAAAGTGCTTTCTGTCCCTGGCGGTGCAGGGCCAGGAGGGGTTAGCCTGCCCAGCACGTCTCAGCCCTCCTCTTTTCACATTGGTAGATTGTCTCCAAACACCATGGTGACACCTCACAAGAAGAGCATGCTGGGAAATGGCAACTACGATGTGAATGTCATCATGGCAGCACTTCAAACCAAAGGCTATGAAGCTGTTTGGTGGGACAAGCGCAGGTAATCTGAATCAGGCTTAACTTGGTGGAGAACAGCACGGTTGTGGTATAAGCTTTTAGTACTTGGGCTCATGGCATGAGTAGGGAGGTAGCCAGTTGTGGTATTACAGCCAGAGAACCTTGGGAAGTGGGCTGCCTCAGAGCCTATCACCATTTCTCCTCTGTAGGGATGTCGGTGTCATTGCCCTCACTAACGTCATGGGCTTCATCATGAATCTGCCCTCCAGCCTATGCTGGGGTCCACTGAAGCTGCCCCTCAAAAGGCAGCACTGGATCTGTGTCCGAGAGGTGGGAGGGGCCTACTACAACCTCGACTCCAAACTCAAGATGCCCGAGTGGATTGGAGGCGAGAGCGAGCTCAGGTAATCCTCCACCTGTTGTGGCTAAGGTGCTGGGCTCCTTCATTTCTTATGTTGGGGACACTGAGCTCATCTCTGGTTATTTGACAAAGGCAGTGAAATTCCTGTGTCCTTGGATTCTCTCCCGGCCTCACTTAGTATCATTGAGTCTCAGACCTGACCTTAATCTTCAATGGCCCATCGGTACTTTTAAGTCTTTTGGTAGGGAAGATGCACAGCCTGGGATACTGGCCTTCTTGTCTTGCGGGGCTTGCATTGTAACGTTCTCTCCATTGAAGACAACTGAGACAGTGTAGTTGCCAGTTCATAGAAACGAAGACATTCATTCAGGCCAGGGAGGACTGAATTTCCCTAGGACCAAAGAAGAGCGTTTGTAGAAGTCCTTTAGAGGCTGGGTGTAGTGGCTCACACCTGCAGTCCCAGCACTTTGGGAGGCCAAGACAGGTGGATCATCTGAGGTCAGGAGGTTGAGACCAGCCTGGCCAACATGGTGAAACTCTGCCTAAAAATACAAAAATTAGCCAGGCATGATGTTGGGCACCTGTCTGTAATTCCAGCTACTCAGGAGGCTGAGGCGGGAGAATCACAGTGAGGATGTTGCAGTGAGCCAAGATCATGCCATTGCCCTCCAGTCTGGGAGATAAGAGTGAAACTCTGTCTCCAAAAAAAGAAAAAGTCCTTTATAGTACTTTGGGTACTGTTAGTCACAGAACCAGCCACTGTTGGCAGTAACTACAAGGATGAGCAAAAATTTAGGTTGGGATTTTAAGCAGACAGATTGGAGGGGTAACCAAATCTCCAAAATCAGATGACTACAGGAATGTTTTTAGGACCGCCAAGGATATAGTGAGGTTTCTGGTGACTTTGTGGTCCTGAGACTGGAATTTGCAACTCACTAGCATTTTATTTTCTCTATTCTTTTTTCCATAGGAAGTTTCTAAAACATCATTTACGAGGAAAGAACTGTGAACTCCTGCTGGTGGTACCAGAAGAGGTGGAGGCCCATCAGAGTTGGAGGACTGATGTGTAACAGTTCTGCCCAAGCTCCCTCTCACCTCAGCCCCTTCAGTTGTGATGTGCTGTGGCCTCTGCAGTGGCTCTGCCCTGGTTACTTCCCCAAACATCTCATTGGGTTTTTCCCCTTCAGATCTGACAGTGCAATAGGACAGACGTGTGGACTGCTGTAAGAACTACCCAGTGTTTTGTTCCTGGGCAAGGAAGGTAGGAGCTCTGTGCACTCAAGGCCAGCAGTCACAAACCCTTGTTTTGCTTAAGAGACAGAGAAAGTGGAGCGGGGAGGGAATCCTAGCTTATTTTCCCTTTTCTGTGAGGACTTGACACGGGTGTTCTGCTGAGTTGTCACTGCTGCTTCAGACTCACCTGGAGATGCTGCCTCCATTTCCCATCCTGTCTGGGTCTGAAGATAATGCACACAAATCCCATGTGACTGGTTTGAAGGCACCAGAGCATAAAGATCTCTCAGGAAACCATGTCCCAAAACTCTGGCGGCGGTCCAGCGTGCTTCTCCAACCCTTCTCCCAGGTGTAAGGGTGGTTTATGGCCATATGTGGAGTTTTATAATGAAAAGTTCTCTAATATTCCACACTAATATTCTAGCGTGAGCTGAGTAAGATAGATACCTAACAGAATGTGGCTAAAGCCAAACTGGGACAGCCACGCGGTGGCTCCTTCTTCAGTGTTGTCCCTACCACTTCACGACATTGATTTAGGAGGCTCTGGGACAAGAGAAGCCAAAAAGCAGTTTTCCGAGTTTAGTCGCGCTGGCAAAATCAGAAAAAAAAAAAAAGTCTGCCTTTGACATCAAATTCCACTCATTTGGGGCAGAGTTGGGTGAGGAAAGTATCGTGAAGACAGGTTTCTCAGAGTAAGAGCAGCCAGAATTCAGTAGACGTTCTAGGCTCAGAGGCTGTCACTATAGTGCCAAGTTGGGTGGTTCTGTGCATTGTGGATGGAACAGGACCTGGGTTTGTCATCTTCCTGTCGTTTTCTTTATGTATCAGTGGAAGTTCAACCTGCCCCTACCTCTTGAAATAGTTGTAGGCCACTTTTCTCTTGTAACTTTGGAAAACAAAAGAGGATAAATAAGTATCATGCCACACACGTGTCTCCAAAGTGGATGTGGTTGCCTCGAGGCAGGTGGGCAGGCAGGGGTAACCCGCTGGCCCTCAGATCGATAGTCTTGGCAGGTCTAAGAGCTGCCCCACTGGCCAGACTTCTCTCCAGCAGCAAAGCCAGCCTGGGGCTTGCATGTTGATCCTGAGCAAGCTTAACAGGGTGAAGCTGAGGCGTTCTCCCCCTGTGACTGGAGTGCATGTTTACACCAGCACTTTTTCTGCACATGTATCTTCAATCCAACAAGGCCATTTTTTTTTAATGCTGAGGAACAGGCCACCAAGCAGCTACTGCATTGTGTCTTCTCAGCAACTGGCCGCAGTCTCTTCTGCACCATTTTCTACACCAGACCTGCTTGGCACCACAGGGAGCTCTTCCCCCCTGCACAATGACATTCCAACCACCACCAGCCAGATGTTACAGCCAATCTTGCTGATTGTCACAAGCAGGACCTTGGGGCCACTGGTACTGTCAGAGATAGTAAGCCATCGCTTGGGAAGAGGAGGAAACTCCTCTCCACAAATCCGCTTGGGCCTGTGCAAATGGCACTTCAGAGTCCCCATGCACTTGGAGTCCATGAGCCAATGGGATATGCAAAGACGCTTAAACATTTCAGGGCTGGTTTCTCTGTTCATATCCAATTCTGGTGCTTAGGAACAGGGACCCAAGCTGATGCCCAAGGGCAAAAAGCCCCACTTCCTTCAAGAAGTGAGCAGGCCTGACCCTGATGCCCAGTAAGGGGCAACCCTAGGCTTTTTGTTTTTCTTGCTTTTATTCCTTTTTGTTGTTGGCCTTGTGCTGGGTTTGTTTACAAAAGATGTATTTTGTTTAACCAAATATTAAAAATGGAAAACTCCGTATGTCTTGTCTGCCTGAATTCTCTAATTGTGCAAAGGAAGAAAAATAAACTTTAGTATGATCCTGTTTTAAAAGGAATTCATTGCCAGCATAAGTCATCTTTTAGCGACATACCGTGCTTTGATTAAATCTTTAACCTGAGAAATCCAGAGAGAATAGTTGCTGAAATGGGATTTGGTTCAAAAGATGTCCCCAAGACATTTTTCAGTCTATTTTATTAAAATTAAGCTTGACAATGTGAAAAATTCAGGTAAGTACAAGTTTGTACCACACTGGGGACTCGTGTTTTTCCCTAGTTAACACATGAAAGACTATACATCTGCAGAGGGCCTGGGCCCAACTTCACCATCTTAAGCACAAAGCAGCAGCGTTCTGCAGTTGGACTGCCTGGATTGGAATCCAGGTTTAGCGCTTAACTTTGCGGCCTTGAGCAATTACCTTTCTGTGGCTGTCTCCTCTTCTGTAAAATGGGAATACCACCTCCTAAACTGTCTAGTGTCGACAGATCTGATAACTCACATAAAAGGCTTACTCTGGCTGACCATGGTGGCTGACGCCTGTAATCCCAGCACTTCTTTTGAGATGCCAGAGGTGGGTGGATGGCTAGAGCTCAGGACAAGACCAGCCTGGGAAACATGGCAAAACCCTGACTCTACCAAAAATACAAGAAACTAGCTGGGCGTAGTGGCATGTATCTGCAGTCCTAGCTACCCAGGAGGCTGAGTTGGGAGGATCACCTGAGCCTGGGAGATAGAGGTTGCAGTGAACACAGATGACACCACTTTGTTCCAGTGAGACCTGGTCTCAGACAAAGAAAAAAGAAAAAACCTGTCCCCATTCTGCAGAAATCAATAGTTATTCTCTACAAATACTTTATAATTACAGTGTCATTATAGACTGAAGAAGTAGATGGACCCAATCCTTCATTTTAGGTGGATGGATCTCAAAGTGACTGCCTAAATTCAGGGTAAAGATTGCTATGAAATACTTGGCTAAAAATGATTTTTTTCACTTTTGGAAACAACTTGGACCTATGGGGTGAGTGCTAAGATGGAGGTGCTGCTGGTTTAGGTGAGAGGAAATGTGAGGGACAGTATGTGTCTCTGACACTCTGGTCTCATTTCAAGGTACTTATCACAAGCACATGGATGACACTTTCAGTTGGAATCATTTTTAATATTTAAATACAAAAAGTGAGCACTAACTTCTGGTTTTTTAAACCCACACACACAGGTCTAACAGCCAAAATGTGCAGAGAAAATCAGCCCCTGCTTTGTCTTCCACAGTCCCCATTCTGTGGCTGAAGCTGCAGCCTCCCTCTTCTTACACATATGAATTCATAGCGGCCACTTTACACTACAGGTGTAATGCATTTTGTTTGTTTCACATTGTGTGCATGTCCCTCCCCAACAGCTCCATTCTTTAAAAAAAAAAAAACAGTCGTTA
Source organism: Cacajao melanocephalus (assembly GCA_963573385.1). NCBI lineage: Eukaryota > Metazoa > Chordata > Mammalia > Primates > Pitheciidae > Cacajao > Cacajao melanocephalus. The sequence continues at coordinate 44,715 of CAUYLG010005105.1, read as the reverse complement.
ATAGTCAAGGGCACATCCCTCCCACTGGCATCGGTTCCTACCCTACAAGGGGAAAGTGAAATCTTCCAGTTAAGAGCGATTTGGTGAAAGAAGTGAGGTGGCCAGAGCTGGAATAACCGTCTGCATGGCTGCACTCTGATATCAGAGTGAAGACAGAAGCAAGTCAGGATAGCATAGAGGGCACAGTTGCAAGTTGAGTCTTTCCATGAGACAATGTGGTGAGAATTCTCTCCACCAGGTTTAGATAGATCAATGTGCCAAAGTTTAAAAAAAAAAAATCCAAACAATCAGCAGTTCAAACACTACTGAATTTCAAACTTCTCCCACCAAGACAACTCAAAGAGCAGTAACAATCTAGATCTTTCCAGGAAGTGAAGGTAGAGCCCCTGGCATTCCTCCTGAGAGCCCTGTGTTAGGCCCTAGAAGTATCTGGAAGAGAAAAGGAGCAGTGTAAGGCATCATACAGGCCTTGAGATGTTATTCTCACCGTCAGGCACCTGAAAGAGCATGGGTATGATCCCACTCCCCACCACACATTAACTGTTGGTCAACCCAGGTTCGAGAACAGGAGTCCCCAACCCCTGGGCCATGGACTGGCACTGGTCCATGGCCTGTCAGGAGCAGGGCCACACAGCAGGAGGTGAGCAGCAGGCAAGTGAGAGAAGCTTCATCCGTGTTTACTGCTGTTCCCTATTGCTCACATGACCACCTGAGCTCTGCGTCCTGTCAGATCAGCAGGATTAGATTCGCATAGGAGCACAAACCTTTGTGAACAGTGTATGCAAAGGATCTGGGTTGCCCACTCCTTTTGAGAATCTAATGCCTGATGATCTGTCACTGTCTCCCATCACCCCCAGATAGAACTGTCTAGTTGCAGGAAAACAAGCTTAGCGCTCCTGCTGATTCTACAATATGGAGTTATCTCATTATATATTACAACGTAATAATAATAGAAATTCAGTGCACAATAAATGTGATGCACTTGAATCATCAGGAAAAAATCCCCACTACCCCCACCATCCATGGAAAAACATGTCGTTCATGGAAGACAATTAATTAGAGAAATAACTTGCGTCTCCAAGTTTTTAGAGAAATAACTTGCGTCTCCACCACTGGCAAAATGCCCAGGCTCACCTGCCGCTGCTGCAGTTGCTGCTGTTGCTCCATTTGCAACTTCTCAGTTTCAAAGACAACAGGAAGAACCAGGATCATAAAGGAAGTGGTCCCAATCCACAAGGCTGCCCTGGAAAACCTGCAGAGGAAAACCCCCAAAAGGTTTTCAAAGAGCTTCATGCTTCAAAGAGTATGAAGACACGCAAACAAAACAGGCAAAAACTACCCAATAACCAAACCTCTCACATTACATACGCCAATGTTTTTGATAAACGTATTCTGCCCGCCCCTTGAACCATACTCCTACCAGAGACAGGAGTTGTGGTGGCTGTCTCATTTAGTGATGGCGGTTTAACATTCTCCTTAGCTCTTACAAAGCTCCTTATTAATTATCTCCAACAATCTGAAATAACCCCCACAACGCCCCTGCCAGTTAAGAATCCCCATTTTACAGAAGAGGAAACTGAGAAAGGTTAGGGTACAACAAGTCCAAGGTCACCCAACCCAGTCTCCTGCTTCCAAACCCCGTGTTCTTTCACAGCACCGCGGTCATCCCATGCACGTACCCAGTGCTTTTGCCTCGTTCCTTACCTGTACATTTTTTGAGCCACAAAGAGGGAGAGATCAAAAGTGGCTCCCGCCGCGGACCGTACCCTCTCCGGAAACATCTCCGTCAGGCCCCATAGTCTCTCCGACAGGGTCTCATCTAGCTGTGGTAGAGGAGGCGCGGGTCTTACAAGAAAAAGCGGCATCCATTCCCGGCCCCGCTGCGGCGCTGGGAGCCGCCGAGCCCACTGGAGCTAAGGCACCCCCAGGCCCAGCAGGGCCCCCTAACCCCGCCTCCCAGAAAAGCAGCTTCGCTCCGATGCGGTACCACGCGGATCCCACACCAACGAGCAGGACCGCTTCCCGCCCCGCACCCCGCGAGCCCCTAGTACCTCGTCGTCGTCGTCCTCCTCCAGCTCCTCCTCAGTCTTCTCCGCGTCGCCTTTCGGGAGCAATTCGTCCGGGGACGGGGGCTCCCCTGCACCGGCAGCAGCGACGGCGGCAGCCATGGCTGTAGGGTACACCGGAAGCGGAAAGGAGGAGGCGAGCGCAGCCGAACGGCGGACAGAGCCGCTCTTCCGGGAGCCGAGGCGCGAGCCGAAAGAGAGCGGCACCCTCTAGCCCCGGGTCCTCCAGCGCCCGCAGCCTTTCCGGCCGCCTTGGCCTTTCCAGGGCGTCCGCGCTTCAGTGGGCATTAGCAGCAGCTGGGAGGCCTGTGAGAAGTTCCGGGGTGCCACCGCAGTCATTCTGTTCAGCGAGTTTAGGGTGAGCCCAGAAACTGCTTGTTTTTTCTTTTTTTCAAATGAGTTGATTCAATTCCAGGTGATAAGAGTTTAGGGTAGAACAAAGATCAAACGGCTGACTCTGGCAAGATTCTGGGCTGGTTTTACATACTGAGTGAAAACAACTCGAAGAGATGATGATGAGCCACTGTATTTTCTTTTCCTTTTTTTTTTTTTTTTTTTTTTTAGACGGGAATCTTGCTCTGTCACCCAGGCTGGAGGGCAATGGCGCAATCTCGGCTCTCTGCAACCTCCGCCGCCCGGGTTCAAGCGATTCTCCTGCCTCAGCCATCCCAGTAGCTGGGATTACAGGTGCCGGCCACCACGACCGGCTAATTTTTGTATTTTTAGTAGAGACAGGGTTTTGCCATGTTGGCCAGGTTGGTCTCGAACTCCTGACCTCGTGAGCCACCGCGCCCAGCCTTGTATTTTCTTTTTAACAAAAGTTTATTCTTAAATGTACAACAGGCTCCAAGACAACACTTTATTCTCGTATAGGATTTTTTTTTTTTTTTTTTTTTTTTTTGGTAAGACAGAATCTCGCTTTGTTACCCTGGCTGGAGTGCAGTGATATGATCTCAGCTCACTGCAGCCTCCACCTCCCTGGTTCAAAGATGTGGCCAGGAATCCAGATGTTTAAACACGAATGGAGTCAGGGCCACCACCACCGCAGGCACAAAAAACAGTGGAACAGGTAGCTTTTTGACAGATTATTTAGCTTTCTTTTTTTTCCTGGAGTGCAGTGGCTTGACTGCACTCTGCTCACTGCAACCTCTGCCTCTGCCTCCCAGTTTCAAGCAACCGTCCCATCTCAGCCTCCCAAGTAGCTGGGACCACAGGTGAGTGCCACCACCACACCCAGCTAATTTATATATAAATACATATACTTTTATTTTTATTTTTTAGACGTGGAGTCTCACTCTGTCACCCAGGCTGGAGTGCAGTGTGCAATCTTGGCTCACTGCAACCTCCACCTCCTGGGTTCAACGATTCTTCTGCTTCAGCCTCCCAAGTAGCTGGGATTACAGGCATACACCACTACACTCCACTAATTTTTAAAAATGTTTAGTAGAGACAGGATTTCACCACGTTGGCCAGGCTGGTTTTGAACTCCTGACCTCAAGTGATCCAGCCGTCTTAGCCTCCCAAAGTGCCAGGATTACAGGCGTGAGCTACCGTGCCTGGCCTATATATATTTATATATTGTATATATATTTTGTGTGTGTGTGTGTATGTATGTGTATATATAAAAAGACAGGGCTTCACCATGTTGCCCAGGCTGGTCTCGAACTCCAGGGCTCAAGCAATCCACCTGCCTCAGCCTCCCCAAGTCCTGGGATTACAGGCCTGAGCCACTGTGCCCCTCCTTGCCAGATTTCTTTTTTTCTTTTTCTTTTGAGACAGAGTCTCACTCTGTCACCCAGACTGGACTGCAGTGATATGATCTCTGCTCACTGTAGCCTCCACCTCCCAGGTTCCAGCGATTCTCCTCCCTCAGCCTCCCGAGTACCTGGGACTACAGGCGCCCGCCACCACGCCCAGCTAATTTTTGTATTTTTAGTAGAGACAGGATTTCACCATATTGGCCAGGCTGGTCTCGAACTCCTGACCTTGTAATCTGCCCTCATCAGCCTCCCAAAGTGCTGGAATTACAGACATGAGCCACCGCACCCAGCTTAATTCTGCCTGTGGCCAGGACCAAAGCTTTATCTTCCTTGTCCATCTTTTTTTTATCTTCCTTGTCCATCTCCTTGGCCTGCTTCTTGAACTGTTTTAGGGGCTTCTCTGCCACCTTCGTGGACAGGGCGCCTGCAGCTCCTTCCCCAGACCCTGCCTGGAAACCTGCATTTTAACAAGGCTCCCTGGAAACACTAATCCAGTTTCATTCTCCTGAGCCATGTATTAATTGGTAAGAATAAATTAGTGGTTTTAGAAAACATCAGGTAAATCTTCGCAACGTACCAAAGGTAAGAGTTACCACTTAAGTACCAGGCGCTCTGGCGCCTGTGGGTGTGGGTGGGTGCAGTGTGTCTTCATTTAATCTTCACAGCAACTCACTGTGGTAGGCACTGTTATCTCCAATTTAGAAATGAGGAAACTAAGGCATTTTACATAGATTTCTAGTAAATAGAAACCAGGTGAGCCGGTCAGAAAGTATGCAGATATAAATTTATTTATTTTTTTGAGATGGAGTCTTGCTCTGTCACCCAGGCTGGAGTGCAGTGGCATGATCTCGGCCTACTGAAACCTCCTGGCCTCAAGCGATTCTCCTGCCTCAGCCTCCCAAGTAGCTGGGACTACAGGTGTGTGCCACCATGCCTGGCTAATTTTTTGTATTTTTAGTAGAGACAGGCCTTCACTACGTTGGCCAGACTGATCTCAAACTCCTGACCTCAGGCGATACACCCGCCTCGGCCTCCCAAAGTGCAGTGACTCCAAATGGAAAGTAATTAGCAATGTTAATGTTGAGAAGTTTTAGGAAAACCAATGAATGTTGTTTATATTCATAACAGCAACACATGATTTTAAAAAAAAAAAAACCTGTTTAAGGATGAAAGAGCTCCAACAATTATAGAATTTCCAAGGGATAAGAAAAAATATTGATAATCATGCAATGCAGAGTATTCAAAACTGGGAGGAGATGAGATGATCTAGATAGAAAAGGCACAGTGTGACCGGGCGTGTTGGCTCATGCCTGTAATCCCAGCACTTTGGGAGCCTGAGGCAGCTGGATCACTTGAGGTCAGGAGTTTGACACCAGCCTGACCAATATGCTGAAACCCCCATCTCTACTAAAAGTACAAAAAATTAGCCAGGCTTGGTGGCAGGTGCCTGTAATCCCAGCTACTCAGGAGGCCGAGGCAGGAGAATCTCTTGAACCTGGAAGGCAGAGTTTGCAGTGAGCCGATATTGCGCCACTGCACTCCAGCCTGGGCAACAGAGTGAGACTCCATTTCAAATAAAAAAAAAAAAAAGAATAGGCAGAGTGAGAACAGAAGACAAAGCCCTGTGGAATCAGACATTTAAAGGTTGGGGAGAGGAAAACCAGAGGGCTGAGGCATTGCTGAAGGCTTCCAGAAGAAGGCTCAGCAGCAAAGAGGACATGTGAGACTTGCCAGGACGGCAGAGGTCGCAGCAGTGGACAAGAGTGTCAGCAAGCTCTTAGTTGGGGGGTGGGGCATGGGTCCCTTAGAGAATCCTATAAAAGCTGTAAGCCCCTCTCATTAAAAAGTGCACAGTAACCCTCACCTGTCCTGTTGTGCGCACAGTTCCCCTTTCGAGGACTCAAACTCAGACTTCCTCCGATTATTGTCTCTCATCCTGCTTGCTCTCATTCCCTCCCTCTTGCCTACATAATCTTTATTCTTTTTTCTTTTTTTGAGACGGGAGGCTTACTCTGTTGCCCAGGCTGGAGGGCAGTGGCGCAGTCTCAGCTCCCTGCAACCTCTGCCTCCTGGGCTCACAGGATTCTCCTGCCTCAGCCTCCCTAGTAGCTGAGATTAGGTGCCCGCCACCACACCAGGCTAATTTTTGTATTTTTAGTAGAGACAGGGTTTCACCATGTTGGCCAGGCTGGTCTCCAACTCCTGACTTCAGGTGATCCTCCCACCTCTGCCTCCCAAAGTGCTGGGATTACAGGCATGAGGCACTGTGCCAGGACCTTTTTTAAAGTTTGGCTCTTTTGCCCAGGCTGGAGTGCAGTGATGTGATCTCAGCTCATTGCACCCTCTGTCTCCCAGGTTCAAGCGATTCTCCTGCTTCAGCCTCCGGAGTAGCTGGGATTACAGACACCTGCCACCACACCCGGCTAGATTTTTTTATTTTTAGTAGTGACGGGGTTTCACCACTTTGGCCAGGCTGGTCTCAAACTCCTGACCTCATGATCCGCCTGCCTCAGCCTCCCAAAGTGCTAGGATTACAGGCATGAGCCACCTCGCCTGGCCCTTTAAAAAATTTTCTTAAAGAGACAGTGTCTTGCCCTGTCACACAGGCTGGAGGATAGAGTGGTGAATACAACCTTGGCTCACTGAAGCCTTAATCTCCCAGGTTAAGGGATCTTCCCACCTCGGCCTCCAAAGTAGCTCGGGTTACAGTTTTGTGTCACCATGCCTGGCTAACTTAATTTTTTTTTTTTTGTAGAGATGGTGTCTCAGTATGTTGCCCTGTCTGGTCTCAAACCCCTGGGCTCACCCAATCCTCCTTCCTTGGCCTCCTGAAGGGCTGGGATTATAGGCATGAGCCACTGCGCCTGGCCAATAAAGTCTTTGAGGATGAATTTTAGCCAGAACCTGAAGGATATATATGGCTCTATTTAGATTTGAAAGTATATAATGTCTCAAGAAAAACAAAACACCTCACTGAAGGAAACAGGGTTAGTGTGGTGATGGGTGATTTTATTTTCCTTTTCTCCTAAAGACTTTTATTAATAGGTGTCCTTGATTTGTACCCCAAATCCATCAGGAAACACTGGTAGGCTCCATCTTCAAGTCTTATCTAGAATCAGACCTTCTCACCTCATCTACTGTGGCCTCCCTGGGCCGGGCCTGGCCTCTTTCAGTCTGTTCTCACCACACAGCCACCAGAGGGATCCTTTTTATTTTCATTGATTGGTTGATTGATATGGGGTCTGACTCTTGTCAGCAGGCTGGAGTGCAATGGCACAATCTCACCTCACTGCAACCTCTGCCTCCTGGACTCAATCCTCCCACCTCTGCCTCCCGAGCAGCGGGGACCACAGGCGCAAGCAACCATGCCCAGTTAATTTTTTTTGTATTTTTGGTAGAGACGAGGTTTCACCATATTGCCCAGGATGGTCTTGAACTCCTAAACTGAAGGAATCTACCCACTTCAGCCTCCCACAGTCCTAAGTCACCATGCCCAGCGCCTTTTCAAACCACAGTTGGATCATACAATTTCTCTGCTCATAACAATGGCTTTTGCTTCCCTGCTCACTCAAAGTAAATTCCTTCTTCACTGCAGAGCTGCCCCTCCTACCACAGGGTGTTTAGGTCCTAATGGAGGTGATGGTAGGGGACCCACATCATTGTGACAACCAAATATGCCCACATGATGCTCAGGGTTTCAGTCCCAGCTCCACCCCTTCCACTGTGTCACACTCCTGGGTTGGTTTCTTCATCTAAAAAACGGGGATGGGGACAACAAACTTGAAAAACTGTCATGAGAATGAGGTGTCCGGCATCAGGAGTACTTAACAAAGGGTCCCCAATGATAACCAGCCGAGGCATAAGCAAACTCCATTGCTCCTATTATCTGCCTCTGAAGATTTACACCTGCGTATATGTGGATCCTTTTCCAATTTCTTCTGTATTAAACATTCTCTCCTGTATCAGAAAGTAAGGTTATGGGTTAGAGCTACAAATATGCCCTTTGATCCATCCCCTATGTAGAGTGCTTTGCCAGTGGTAAGGATGGACTGCAGACAGCAGCTCCCTCTGAGGCTGCCCCCAGCTCCTCTTTCACAGTGGGCTGTGACTCAGGCTCCAACTTCCACTGTGTGGTCCTTGATCAGTGTCTGAACCTCCCAGAGTTTGTTTCCTTCTCTACAGACGGATGTGCTGATAACCCCTGCCACACAGGGCTGAGCTGAAGGGGAAATGAGACAGTGCGAGCAAAGGAGCCTGGTGCCAGGCATGTACCAGGCATTTAGCAGAGGCTAACCATGGTAGCCTGCCCCCAGTCTAAAGCTCTGGGCTCCGTGCCCCGACCCCATCAGTTCCTTCCCACTTGACTTCAGGAGCTGGATTCTCTCCTCCTGCCAGAGAAGTCCAGCTCACACTGCCTAAGGCACAAATTCTCACACCAACCACTAGGTCCCTACCAGCTCGTGGCCAGTCCCAACTCCATGAAGCAGGAGGGCAGGCAAATTTGAGCAGACTGTTTCTGTTTGGCATCAGCCTCTGCCAATTGCCCAGGAAAGCTGGAATGCTCTTTGGCAAGCATGACATTTCCCCACACCCTAAACATTCTTTTTTTTTTTGAGATGGAGTCTTGCTGTGTCGCCCAGGCTAGAGTGCTGTGGCGCGATCTCGCAACCTCCATCTCCCAGGTTCAAGCGATTCTCCTGCCTCAGCCTCCCAAGTAACTGAGACTACAGGCATGTGCCACCATGCCCAGCTAATTTTCTTTTGTATTTTTTAGTAGAGACGGGGTTTCACCATGCAGGCCAGGCTGGTCTCAAACTCCTGACCTCAGATGATCCACCTGTCTCGGCCTTCCAAAGGGCTGGGATTACAGGTGTGAGCCACTGCGCCCGGCCAATTCTGTCTTTGGATGGAGCAATAGAAGCTTAGACTGTAGGCTCCATTTTTTTTTTAAAACAGGATCTTGTTCTGTCACCCAGGCTGGAGTGCAGTGGAGCAATCACAGCTCACTGCAGCCTCAACCTCCTTGGGCTCAAGTGATCCTCCCACCTCAGCCTCCTGAGAGGCTGGGACTACGGGTATGCACCAGCACGCCCGGCTACGTGATTTTTTTGTATTTTGTTTTGCTATTGCCAGGTCTTGAACACCTGAGCTAAAGCAATCAGCCACCTCAGCCTCTCAAAGTGCTGGGATTACGAGTGTGAGTCATCACACCTGGCCAGGTTCCATTTCTTTTTTTTTTTTTTTTTCTTTTTTTGAGACAGAGTCTCACTCTGCCACCACACCAGAGTGCATTGGTGCGATCTTGGCTCACTGTAACCTCTGCCTCCTTGGTTCAAGCAATTCTCCTGCCTCAGCCTCCCAAGTAGCTGGATCTACAGGTGCCCGCCACCATGTCCAGCTAATTTTTTTTATTTTTAGTAGAGACAGGGTTTCACCATGTTGGCCAGGATGGTCTCAATCTCCCGACCTCATGATCTACCCACCTCAGCCTCCCAAAGTGCTGGGATTACATGTGTGAGCCACTGTGCCCAGCCTAATTTTTGTGTTTTTAGTAGAGATGGGGTTTCACTCTATTGGCCAGGCTGGTCTTGAACTCCTGACCTCAGGTGATCCACCCACCTCAGCCTCCCAAAGTGCTGGGATCACAGGTGTGACCAGCTCCATTTACTTCTTGAGCAACTCATGCTTCTCTTTTTAGTCACTTTGGTCACAGAGAGATCATTTAAGATCATTTAATAAAAAAGTAGTGCAAACATGAAAGTAGCATAAAACATAGTGTTGCTGAGGAAGGCTGGTGCTTGCTGTTGAGAAGCAGAGGCCAGAGGAGGCTGGGTGTGAGGGAGGAGGACTCTTTAAAGGCAGGAAGAGAGAGGGCTGCCTTTAAGAGCCAGGAGAGCTGCTCATTCATGACCCCCAACATAGAGCTCCATAGAACTGCTGCCACACCCCAAACACCAACGTTAAGGGGGTGACAGAATGAACTCCAGCCGCTTCTCCCAACAGGGCCCAAGAGAGCTATTCTGGGACGTGTGTTTGCAAGCTTCTGTGCGTGGAGAGCGCCCAAAAGCTCATCAGCAGACCCAGACCTCCACGCAGTCTGGTTTTCGGACTGGCATCCGCAGGTAGTGCATGTGAAGCGCCTTCTCATTACTGCCCCCATCTGGAATCTTGGTCTTCTCCATTCCATGTCACCTTCGATTGCCAACCCAAGGGTGCCAGTGCCTATGGGTCCCATTATATGATACTCTTTCCCAGGACCAAATCCGCTAGTCTGACCGAAAAAAAAAAAAAAAGCACTTAGCCACATCCTACTCCGTAATGAATGCCTCTGGGGTCTTCATTTCCTCTTCCGGCTGATCCTCAGTTCATCTAGTTCCTTCTCCATTAAGTGGGATTCGGCAGTGGACTCTGAGAGCTGAAAGTAAAGCAGCAGCTGTTAGAAGGCAAGACATTTCTAGATGTTTCAGGTTGGCAAGGCCGGCCCTACACGCAGAGGAAAGGCCCCTGGCACTTCTCTGACGCTGCTGGCCTCCACGATGGGAAGCCCTCTGTACCTGGGTAGAATGCAAGCACCTGATGACCCAGAACCACAAGTACTTGAAGAATATTCACAGTGCACTCTGTCAGCACGTTGTCACCCACAAGCGCATGGCACTCCCTGCACGAAGGAGAGCAGGTCTCAGAGGATGTCAGAGACAGATACTGGTGATTCTAAGGCTAAGGGATTAGAGTTTAAGCTGCTTCTAAGCTGTAGCTCCCATAATGGGGATTAGGGAAAAAAATGCTTGAAAAAGAATGCTACTTTCCTCCGTAGGGTGGGTTGTTTGTTTTTTGTTTTCATTTTTTGAGACAGGGTCTCGCTCTATCACCTAGGTTGGCTGCTTTTCTTGTACTAACTCACTATGAGGTATATACTACAATTATGCTCATTTTTAAAAACCATCCAGGCCAGGCACAGTGGCTCAGGCCTGTAATCTCAGCACTTTAGGAGGCCAAGGCAGGCGGATCACCTGAGGTCAGGAATTTCAGACCAGCCTGGCCAACATGGTAAAACCCCATCTCTACTAAAAATGCAAAAATTAAACAGGCGTGGTGGTGAGGGCCTGTAATCCCAGTTACTCAGGAGGGCAAGGCAGAAGAATCACTTGAACCTGAGAGGCAGAGGTTGCAGTGAGCAAAGATCATGCCACTGCATTCCAGCCTGGGCTACAGAGCAAGACTTTGTCTCAAAAAAATAAATAAATACAAGTAAAAATTATCTCAGCTAATGAGATAATTGGTCAGGCTGGTCTCGAACTCTTGACCTCATGATCCACCCGCCTCAGCCTCCCAAAGTGCTGGGATTATAGACTGAGCCACCGCACCCAGCCTCGTCCTTTTTTTTTTTTTTGAAAGTCAGGGTCAGCTGCGTGCAGTGACTCACACCTGTAATCCCAGCACTTTTCGAGGCTGAAGCAGGCAGATCACCTGAGGTTGGGAGTTCGAGACCAGCCTGACCAACACGGAGAAACCCCATCTCTACTCAAAATACAAAATTATTTGGGCGTGGTGGCACGGGCCTGTAATCCCAGCTACTTGGGAGGCTAAGGCAGAAGAATTGCTTGAACCTGGGAGGCGGAGGTTGCGGTGAGCTGAGATCGCACCATTGCACTCCAGCCTGGGCACTGTCCCAAAAAAACAACAAAATAAGACAGGGTCTTGTTTTGTTGCCCAGGCTGGTCTCAAACTCCTGGGGTTAAGCCATCCTCCTGTCTTGGCTTACCGAATAGCTGGGACTACAGGGGTGTACCCCCACAATTAGCTATTATGCCATTTATTGCTGAAGAAATTAAATCTCAGACCAGTTAGTCAATAGCAGAGCTGGGCAAGGAACCCAGGCCATTTTGCTCCAGAGTGTGTGCTCTTAACTACCACCGTGTATGCTCTCCTGCCTCTGAATCTTCACAGGCTCCTCTAGGCCCAATGGGTTGCTGGATTTTTAATAGCCACAAAAAACCAACGCTAACGCAGTGTGGGCCTCTCAGCAGGTCTGTGCTGGGTATAAATTAATGCCTATGAGCCGCCTCTTCCTCTCTTCCTGGGATGCTTCCATCCCAACCACCATTCCTGCCATTATCCTTCCACTTTCAGCTCAGATATCCCTTCCTCTGGGAAGCTCTCCCGACCTGACAGAATTGACTTCTCCCTCGTGTGCTACGCAAATCCTGTGCAGACTCCAGCTGGGTCCTTACCAGTGCCATCATCATACGAACCACCTGCCTCTAGACCGTGGGCAGGAACTGTGTCTTGTTTCTTGCGTGTGTCTTAGGATACAAAGCAACGTACCTGGCCAAACTGGCATTGAGGACGTATCTGTTGGCTTAAATGACTTGAGGTGAAGCCTCCCTGAAAGGAGAACCTAGGCATCTCTTCCCCGTCACCTGCCTCACCATGTCTAACAGGATGTCCACTTTCAGCCGCAAGAGATTGTTCTCTTCCTCCAGCTGCTGGTTCCGCCTGCGAAGGCGCTGGACCTCCCTCCGGTCCACACCTCCACTAACCCCTGTCTCTGGAGGAAGGACAGAACCAGTTAAAAGGGGGTTTCCTTCTACAATCTTGATTGATGAGATGGCAGGAAGTGCAGCTCACCTGCTATCCAAAGGCCATTTTCAAACTTCAGGCTCTGCCCTGCTAGGTTCATAGTGGGGGATCCATATTCCAAGCCCAGCTCCACCTCCCAGGTTGACCGGTCCAGCTGTGGGTGAGACGCTACATGACAGCTTCAGCAGGCCTGAAACTTGCCCTCATTCCAGCTCCTCTTCCCCTAACAGTGTGACCCCACTAACTCATTTTTCTAATCATTACCTGGCACCTTTAATGATTTTTGTAAAGGCCATAAAATCAGATTATGTACAGCAAAAATTTAATTATGAGATTAAAAAAAACTGTTTTATATATTAGATGTTTTCTAGAAAAGCTATATATACTGAAATTTATAAATTGAATTATTTTACATCTACTAGACACTTAATAGTTGACGGAATCCTACTGTAAATTGTTAATCAAGTGAAAAATCCTTTTTAAATATAATAGTCCCCTAAGTTATCATTTTCTTAATATAGAGCTATATATGTTGTGGAAAAGACGTGAAATTCTAACAGGAAGAAGAGGAGTTGCTTCTTAATGTGCAACAGTACAATTTACATAGTCCTTTATTTTCTTTCTCTTTTTTTTTGAGACAGAGTTTCTCTCTCTTGCCCAGGCTGGAGTACAGTGGCGCCATCTCAGTTCATTGCAGCCTCCGCCTCCCAGGTTCAAGTGATCCTCCCACGTCAGCCTCCGAGTAGCTGGGACTACAGGCACGTGCCACCACATCCGGCTAATTTTTGTTTTGTTTTTTTTGTTTGAGACAGAGTCTCATTCTGTCGCCCAGGCTGGAGTGCAGTGGCGCAATCACAGCTCACTGCAACTTCCGCCTCCCGGGTTCAAGTGATTTTCCTGCCTCAGCCTCCCAAGTAGCTGGGACTACAGACGTGTGCCACCACACCTGACTAATTTTTCTATTTTTTAGTAGACACGAGGTTTCACCATATTTGGCCAGGCTGGTCTTGAACTCCTGACCTTCTGATCCGCCCACCTCAGCCTCCCAAAGTGCTGAGATTACAGGCATGAGCCACCACACCTGGCCTAATTTTTGTGTTTTTTAAGGTAGAGTCGGAGTTTCACCACGTTGGCCAGGCTGGTGTCAAACTCCTGATCTCAAGTGATGTGCCCACCTCAACCTCCCAAAGTGCTGGAATTACAGGTGTGAGCCACTGCACCCAGCCCATATATTCATTTCTACAACTCACTGAGCACCCACCCTAATTCAGGACTCGGTACTGGGTATCCAGGGATGAGTATGACCAGCTCTTCCTCAAGAGCGGCTCAACAGGGAGAGACCTTCACGGAAGTGCGCAAATGTCCCTTTCTCAGTCAGGCCTTCCTGACCACCCTGGTGAAGATGACAGTTCTGTCCCCACTACTCAGAAACACCCCTTCCCAGGCCTATGCTTTGTTTTGCTGTCTACCACCTATCACCCTCTGATTTAAATGTGCTTATTTTCTGTAGCCTTCCATTAAAGTATCTGCCCCATGAAGGCAGGGATTGGATGTTTTTCCTCTCCCCTCCTTCATCCACTTCTGCCTGCCAGTGCTTAGAAGAGTGCCTGCCACATAGAAAGGTATCAATCAATAGCTCTTGAATTAATCAATAGAGAAGAACATTCTAGGCTGGGCATGGTGACTCATGCCTATAATCCCAGCACTTTGGGAGGCCAAGGCGGGCAGACCACCTGAGGTCAAGAGTTCGAGACCAGCCTGACCAACATGGAGAAACCCTGTCTCTGATAAAAAAAAAAAAGTACAAAATTAGCTGGGCATAGTGGCACATGCCTGTAATCCCAGCTACTTGGGAGGCTGAGGCAAGAGAATCGCTTGAGCACGGGAGGCAGATGTTGCAGTGAGCCAAGATCACGCCACTGCACTCCAGCCTGGGCAACAAGAGTGAAACTCCATCTCAAAAAAAAAAATTAGCCAGGCATGGTGGCAGGCACCTATAATCCCAGCTACTCACTCAGGAGGCTGAGGAAGGAGAATCACTTGAACCCAGAAGGTGGAGGTTGCAGTGAGCTGAGATTGCGCCACACAAGGGGAGAAAGACTCCATCTCAAAAAAAAAAAAACTGGATAATATTGTTTGGGGTCAAATATAATGAGATTGTCTTCTTAGGTTCCTGGATAAACAAGCTCTGACAATCATTCCCAAACAAGAGTTCGAAAATGTTTTCAGCAACAGCAATCATACGGATGGAAAGGATGCCCTCCTGCAATGATGCCTCCGGAGGATCAGTCTCCATTCAGATACGTGCTCAGCACTCAACTCACGCTGCACACTGGGCCAACCCCAGTACTGACACTCACAGAATGCAGGTTGGAGAGAGATGCAGACTTCCGAGGAGGTGTCTTCTTCGGACTGAACGTATTCCCAAAGAAGGGCATCTTTGGCCTGATGAAGGCAAAGCCAGCGCTCCCTTCTCCTAGGATCAGAAAAAGTTAGAGGGAAAGACAGTTGGATCACTGACCTTAGCCATTGTCCTCAAATCTTGAAAACATACATTTTATCATGTGGCTACTAACGATCCTGGTGCTATGGTTTGAATCTCCCCACCAAGACTCATGTTAAAATTTCACTGCCATGGTAACAGTATTAAGAGGGCCGAGCCTTTAAGGGGTGACTGGCCCATGTGAGCTCTGCTCTCCTGAACAGATTAATGCCGTTGTCATGGGAGCAGGTTGGTTATCTCAGGAGTGGGCTCCTGGTAGAAGGGTAAGTCCTGCTGCCATGCCGTCTGTCCCATGCACTTGTTCCCCATATGCGCCTTCTGCCTCATACCAGATGACCCTCACCAAATATGTGCACCATGCTCTTGGACTTCCCAGTCTCCAGAACTGTGAACCAAATAAACTTCTTTTATTAATTTTTTTTTTGAGACAAAGTCTCACTCTGTCACCCAGGTTGGAGTGCAGCGGGGCAATCTCGGCTTACTGCAACCTTCACCTCCCGGGTTCAAGCAATTCTCCTGCCTCAGCCTCCTGAGTAGCTGAGACTACAGGCGCACGCCACTATGCCCAGCTAATTTTTGTATTTTTAGCTGAGACGGGTTTCACCATGTTGGCCAGGATGGTCTCAATCTGCTGACCTCATGATCATGATCCGCCTGCCTTAGCCTCCCAAAGTGCTGGGATTACAGGTGTGAGCCACCACTCCCAGCTTTCTTTTCTCTATAAATTACCCAATCTGTGGTAATCTGTTACAGCAGCACAAAATGGATTCCCATGTGTTGTGCAGAAAAGCTTGCATTAAAAAAAAAAATAGCTCACATGTGCTGAATGCTCTCTCTGTGCTACGCAGTATGCTAAGATTTTTGGGTGGGGCACAGTGGCACATGCCTGTAGTCCTAACTACTTGGGAAGCTGAGGTGGGAGGATGGCTGGAACCCAGGGAGCTTGAGGCTCGGTGAGCTGTGATCCACTGCTGCTCTCCAGGCTATGGAGTGAGAGACCGTGTCTCAAAAAAAAAAAAAAATTAGCCTGGCATGGTGGTGCATACCTATAGTCTCAGTTACCCAGGAGGCTGAGGCAGACAGATCGCTTGAGCCCAGGAATTCAAGACCAGCCCGGCCAACATGGCAAAACCTTGGTCTACAAAAAATACAAAAATTACCCAGGCATGGTGGTGCATGCCTGTAGTCTCAGCTATTCAGTAGGCTGAGGTGGGAGGATCACTTGAACCCATGAGTTTGAGCCTCTGGTGAGATATGATCATGCCACTGCACTCCAGCCTGTGTGAAAGAGCAAGATCTTGTCTCCAAAAAAATAATAATGAAGAAATGGCCAGGGGCGGTGGCTCATGCCTGTAATCCCAGCATTTTGGGAGGCTGAGGTGGACAGATTACCTGAGGTCAAGAGTTCAAGATCAGCCTGATCAACATGGAGAAACTCCGTCTTTACTAAAAATACAACATTAGCTGGGCATGGTGGTGCATGCCTCTAATCCCAGCCACTCGGGACACTGAGGCAGGAGAATCACTTGAACCCAGGAGGTAGAGGTTGCAGTAAGCTGAGACTGCGCCACTGCACTCCAGCCTGGGCAACAAGAGTGAAACTCTGTCCCCTCCTCTGCCAAAAAAAAGAAAAAGAAATAAAGCTACGCTTATATTTCCTTTTTGATAACAATGCCCCTCACTTGTTACCAGTGTCACTTGTCACCTCATATGTCAGGTTACCTGTCCTGTTATGGAAGGTGAGGTAAGGTGTCCTGAAAAGGGGGCAGGTCCACGCTGTGGCAGAACTGGACCCCCCCGCCCAGCCCCGTACACTTGCTTTCAGCATAGTGCAACCTACTGCAATTCACCTAGGCCTACTTAAGTAGATTTACTGATAACACCCAGGTTTTTGGGAAAGAAAAGGGAGAAGCAAACTTTTAATTTAGGCTGGGCACAGTGGCTCACACCTGTAATCCCGGGACTTTGGGAGGCCAGGGTGGGAGGATTGCTTGAGCACAGGAGTTCAAAACCAGCCTAGGCAACTTAGCAGGACCCGTCTCTACAAAAAAAAAAAAAAGATAAAAAATTAAAAAAGGAAATATATGACGTTAATACAGAAAAGTCTACTACAAATCATAAGGGTAAGGTTTTATGAGTTTTTACTACACAATTATAACCACCCTTCAGGTCCAGGCGTGGACTCAAACCTGAAATCCCAGCACTTTGGGAGGCCAAGGTAGGAGGACTGCTTGAGCCCAAGAGTTCAAGACCAGCCTGAGCAACACAGTTGAGACCTCAGTCTCTAAAAAAATTAAAATCAAATATTTAAAGAATTTTAACTTTTTATTTATGATTAATTTTTTGAGACAGAGCCTTGCTTTGTCACCCAGGCTGGAGTGGAGTGGCATAATCTTGGCTCACTACAACCTCTGCCTCTTAGGTTCAAGTCATTCTTATGCCTCAGCCTCGAAAGTAGCTGGGATTACAGGCGTGTGCCACCATGCCCGGCTAATTTTTGTATTTTTAGTAGAGACGGGCTTTCACCACATTGGCCAGGCTAACCTTAAACTACTGACCTCAAGTGATCGGCCCACCTTGGCCTCCCACAGTGCTGGGATTACAGGTGTGAACCAACGTGCTGCCCCAAAACTTTTTAAAACCACCCTCCAGATTGGGATCCAGAGCATTTCAGCATTCCATAAGCCTCACCTGGCCACTTTACACGCATGGAATTGTACAGGGAGTCCTCGTTTGCATCTGGCTTCTCACATTCAACGTCATGTTTCTGACATTTATCTATGCAGCTGTGTGTAGTTAGTTTGTTCATTTGCATTGCTGGATACTATTCTATTGTATAAACACAGCAAAATTTACTTGTCTACAGATGATGGACATTTGAGCTGTTTCCAGTTTTTTTTTTTTAATTTTTGTTTTGTTTTGTTTTTTAAGATAGGGTCTCATTCTGGTCCCCCAGGTTGGAGTGCAGTGGTGCAATCTCTGCTCACTGCAGCCTCGACCTCTCAGGCTCAGGTGACCCTCCCACCTCAGTCTCGTGGGTAGCTGGAACTATAGGCACACACCACCACGCTGGCTAATTTTTTGCATTTTTAATAGAGATGGGAGTTTCGCCATGTTGCCCAGTCTGGTCTTAAATTCTTGGGCTCAAGTGATCCGCCTGCCTCTGCTTCCAAAGTGCTGGGATTACAGGCGTGAACCACCACACCTGGCCGGTTTCCAGTCTCTGACCATCAAAAATAGTGCTGCTAGGCCAAGCATGGTTGCTTATGCCTGGGGGGGCCAAGGCAAAAGAATCACTTGATGCCAGGAGTTCAAGACCGGCCTGGGCAACATGAGACCTCATTTCTGCAAAAAAAATTGAAAAATCAGACAGGCATGGTGGCGTACCCTTATAGTCCTAGCTACTCAGGAGGCTGAGGTGGGAGGATTGCTTGAGCCCAGGAGTTTGAGGCTGCAGTGAGCTATGATCACCCACTGCACACTCCAGTCTGAGCAATAGAGCAAGAGCCTGTCTCAAAAAAAAAAAAAAAAGTCCTGCTAACATGATGCTTGGGCATGTATATCCCCATGCATATGCATACTTTTCTGGTTCCATATTTAGGGGTAGAACTGTAGAGTCATAGAGCATTCATATATTTAGCTTTAACAGATACTGCCAAATGGTTTTCCAAAGTAATTGTACCAATTTAGACTCCTAACTGCAGTTTGCAAAAGATCCTTGTCAATATCTGGCACTTTCTGTCTTTTTCACCTTATCCATTGTGACAGGTATGTAGTAGTGTTGCATTGTTTAATTTGCTTTTCCCAAATAACTAATTAAATTGAGCACCATTTAACATACTCTTTGGACATATATGGATACTCTGTCTCTCTCTCTTTTTTTTTTTTTTTCCACTCTTGTTGCCCAGGCTGGAGTGCAATGATGCGATCTCGGCACACTGCAACCTCTGCCTCCCAAGTAGCTGGGATTACACATGCGCACCACCATGCCCGGCTAATTTTTTGTATTTTTAGTAGAGATGGAGTTTTACTAGGTTGGCCAGGCTGGCCTCGAACTCCTGACCTCAGGAGATCTACCCACCTCAGCCTCCAAAAGTACTGGGATTACAGGCGTGAGCCACCACGCCCAGCTCTGGATACTCTCTTTTGTGACATGCTTGTTCATGTCTTTTGCCATTTATTTTTTTAAGACAGAGGCTCCCTCTGTCATCAGGCTGGAGTGCAGCGGCACGATCTCGGCTCACTACAACCTCTGCCTCCCAGGTCCAAGTGATTCTCCTGCCTCAGACTCCCGAGTAACTGGGATTAAAGGCACATGCCACCATGCCTAGTTAATTTTTGTTATTTTTAGTAGAGAAGGGGTTTTGCTATGTTGGCCAGGCTGGTAGAGACCAGACCAGGCTGGTCTCAAACTCCTGACCTCAAGTTATCCACCTGCCTCGGCCTCCCAAAGTGCTGGAATTGCAGGCATGAACCACTGTGCCCAACCTCTTTTTGATTTCTTATTGGCTTCTTTTGATCAAAGAAGTTCTTTTTTTTTTTTTTTTTTTTCACAAGGAGTCTTGCTCTTTAGCCAGGCCGGAGTGCAGTGGCACAATCTTCGCTCACTGCAATCTCTGCCTTCTGGGTTCAAGTGATTCTCCTCCCTCAGCCTCCCGAGTAGCTAGGACTACAGGCACGCGCAACCACGCCCAGCTAATTTTTATATTTTTAGTAGAGACGGGATTTCACCATGTTGGCCACAATGGTCTCGATCTGTTGACCTTGCGATCATGATCCGCCTGCCTTGGCCTCCTAAAGTGCTGGGATTACAGGCGCGAACCACTGCACCCAGCCAGAAGTTCTTAATTGTAATGAAATCCAACATTCATTCATTCATTCATTCATTTGTTCATTCATTTATTTAGAGATGGAGTCTCACTTTGTTGCCCAGGCTGGAGGGCAGTGGCATGATCTCCACTCACTGCAACCTCTGCCTCCTGGGTTCAAGCAATTCTCCTGCCTCAGCCTCCTGAGTAGCTGGGATTACAGGCACCTGCCACCACACCCAACTAATTTTTGTATTTTTAGTAGAGATGGGGTTTTGCCATGTTGGCCAGGCTGGTCTTGAATTCCTGACCTCAGGTGATCCGCCCACCTCGGCCTCCCAAAGTGTTTGGATTATAGGCATGAGCCACCACACCCAGCCCAATTTATTATTTTTTTTAAATGATTAGTGTTTGTATCCTATTATAAAATGTTTGCCTACCCCAAGCCGGGTGTGGTGGCTTATGCCTATAATCCTAGCACTTTGGGAGGCAGAGGCAGGCAGATCACTTGAGTCCAGGAGTTTGAGACCATCCTGGGCAACATGGCAAAACCCTGTCTCTATCAAAGATACAAAAAATTAGTTGGGCACCATGGTGTGTGCCTGTGGTCCCAGCTACTCAGGAGGAAGAGGTGGGAAGATTGCTTGCACCCAGGAGCCAGAGGTTGCAGTGAGCTGAGATTATGCCACTGCACTCCAGCCTGAGTGACAGAGTGAGACCCCGTCCCCACTCCCCCACCAAAAAAAATTGCCTATCCCAAGGTCATGATGATATTGTTTGTGAATTTCTGGTAACATTATTGTCTACGTTTCATATTTGTGACTATAATTCATCTTGAATTAATTTTTGTATATAAGACAGGGGTTAGTGTTCTTTTTTTCACAAATATCACCAAAAAAAATTTTTTTAAGATGTGGTCTCGCTCTGTCGCCCAGGCTAGAGGGCAGTGGCATGATCTTGGCTCACTGCAGCCTCGACCTCCCAGGCTCAAGCAATTCTCCTGCCTCAGCCTCCCGAGTAGCTGAGATCACAGGCACACGCCACCAGGCCCAGCTAATTTTTGTATTTTTTGTAGAGATAGGGTTTCACCATGTTTCCCAGGCTGGTCACGAACTCCTGAGCTCAAGCGACTGGCCCAACTTGGCCTCTCAAAGTGCTGGGATTACATGCCTGAGCCACCACGTCTGGCCTTTATTACCCAATTTTTTTTTTTTTTTTTTGAGATGGAGTCTCACTCTGTCACCCAGGCTGGAGTGCAATGGCATGGTCTCAGCTCACTGCATCCTCCACCTCCGGGGTTCAAATGATTCTCCTGCCTCAGCCTCTCAAGTGGTTGGGACTACAGGCGTGTGCTATCACACCCGGTTAATTTTTGTATTTTTAGTAGAGACAAGGTTTCACCATGTTGGCCAGGCTAGTCTCGAACTCCTGACCTCGTGAACCTCCCGCCTCAGCCTCCCAAAGTGCTGGGATTACAGGCGTAAGCCACCACACCCAGCCAATTTTTGTATTTTTAGTAGAGACGGGGTTTCGCTATATTGACCAGGCTAGTCTCAAACTCCTGACCTCGTGAACCTCCCACCTCAGCCTCCCAAAGTGCTGGGATTACAGGCGTGAGCCACTGTGCCTAGCCTATATTACCCAATTTTAATTTATAGCACACACATAACTTACAAAGAATCCTTCTAAAAAAACCATTGACTGAAGAGAAAAACAATGACAGCACAAGTCAGCAAAAAGAAAACAGCAGAACCCTCACTGCTCCTCCTCCTGGGGGTTAGGTCTTCCTTCACTACATAATGAAATAAAAGCACCGGGTGCAGTGGCTCATGCCTGTAATCCTAGCACTTTGGGAGGCCGAGGTGGGTGGATCACCTGAGGTCAGGAGTTCAAGACCAGCCTGACCAACCTAGGGAAACCCCGTCTCTTAAAAAAAAAAAAAAAAAAAAAAAAAAGATAAAAGAAAATAATAATAATAAATAAATAAAACAAAAGCAGTAACAGGTTAATTGGATCTGACAAGAAATTAGCCAAAAAAGGCAGAAGGAGCAGTCGGTATCTTTTCAAGATATTGAAACAAGGTTTTAGATACATTATCATTAAAACAGAATTCAAAGTATGAATCCATGATAATCAGCAAGACATGTATCCAATGAGAACAGAAAAAAAAACCTTCCAGGCTGTTTTCACTGAGGGAGAAATCAATCTCACTGAAATTAATAATAAAAGTTTAGAAGCTTCTCTGTAAGTTTTATAACATACAATACATAAGTATATGTATATATAATTTAGAAATAAATAAAGGTATTTTGGGTTATGTGATCATGACAGCTTTCCTGGTAGTTATGTGTTTTAAATAAAAACAATTATATGGTGGCTCACGCTTGTAATCCCAGCACTTTGGGAGGCCGAGGTGGGTGGATCACCTGAGGTCAGAAGTTCGAGACCAGCCTGGCCCACATGACGGAAATTTTAAAAATACAAAAATTAGCTGGGCATGGTGGCGCTCACCTGTAATCCCAGCTACTCAGGAGGCTGAGGCACAAGAACTGCTCAAACCTTGGAGGCAGAGGTTGCGGTGAGCCAAGATCGTGCCACTGCACTTCAGCCTGTGTGACAGAACGAGACTCTGTCTCATAAAAATAAAAACAAGCATAGACTAGCAACCTAGGGGATGGCCTTTGGGCCTGGGCACAGCACTTTAAAACTTGGACAAACCAGAATGCTTCCACCTTAGTAGTGGAGGGGACAGGTGGGGACCAAGATGCTGAGGGGGGGGGTTGATGTTATGTCATCACCATCCAAAACACATTGTAAGGCCCTGGCGCTGTCTCTCCTGGAGAAGACAAAGAGGTTAGGAGAGGGAAAAGCATGAATCTTACGTCTATAATCTTATGTAAAGGGCAGAACAAGAATAAAATAGGAGGAATATCCACGAGGAAAGTTCTTCAAAGGGCACAGTAACACAAACTAATTAATATCACTTCCTGTGTATCCACTATGTGTCAGGCACAGTGCTAGGCACACTTCGTTTATTTTTCATTCCTTGCAGCACCTCTTGAGATGTGGGTATTTTCCTATCCATATTAAAGATGAAAATGCTAGGGCATGATGAGTTGGCTAAAGGTATATATGTATGTGTGTATGTGTGTGTGTGTGTGTGTGTATGTACTTGTACATACACACATAAATAATTATCCTTGCATTAGTAACATGTGAGGCACATCATTAAAAGATGTATTTTCAGCCAGGGAGTGGCTCACGCCTGTAATCCCAGCACTTTGGGAGGCTGAGGCGGGCGAATCATAAGGTCAGGAGTTTAAGACCAGCCTGGCCAACATGGTGAAACCTCGTCTCTACTAAAAATACAAAAATTAGCTGGGTGTGGTGGCGGGCACCTGTAATCCCAGCTACTCAGGAGGCTGAGGCAGAAGAAGTGCTTGAACCTGGGAGGTGGAGGTTGCAGTGAGCCAAGATCTCGCCAACCTAGGCAACAAGAGCGAAACAACAACATAAAGAAAGGAAAGAAAGAAAGAGAGAGATCTGGAAAAAAGAAAGAGAGAGAGAGAGAGACACAGAGCGAGAGGGAGAGAGAGACAGATCTAGAAGGATACACCAAACTGCTCATAGTGGTTAAACTTGAAAAAGGGAGTAGGATGACTGACTTGAATGAAATTCATTTTATAGGTTAAAAAAAGGTCAAATTATGGCAATTTCATATGGTACGTATAAAATTATATTAAATACTCAAGATTAAATGAATTATTACAATGAGAATATATTCATGTATTACTTATAAACAAAACACAGCTAAAAAGCAGTCCCTGGCACTCCTAGCATCTAGAGACATTTGAAGACAGAAAAATAAGCCAAGTCCCCACCGATGCTGACTGCACTGTGCCTAAGCACATGGCCTGGACAAAACCAGGTTTCAGGCCTGGCTCTGCCCTCAGCTGCCTGCTAGACCTTGGCCCAGCTGCTTTACTTCTGGGGCTTTAACTCGGGCACCTCACTCATGACCGCACTAATTCTCATAACACTACAGCTGGGAACTGTCATCCATATATTACAGATGAGAAAAGGTCTGGATTAGCTACTTTTTTTTTTTTTTTTTAAGCAGAATCTCGCTCTGTTGCCCAGGCTGGAGTGCAGTGGCCAATGTTGGCTCACTGCAACCTCCACTTCCTGGGTTCAAGTGATTCTTCTGCCTCAGCCTCCCAAGTAGCTGGGACTACAGGCGCGCACCACCATGTCTGGCTAGTTTTCGTATTTTTAGTAGTGACGGGTTTCACCACATTGGCCAGGCTGGTCTCAAACTCCTAACCTCATGATCCACCCACCTCGGCCTCCTAAAGTGCTGGGATTACAGGCGGGAGCCACCGCGCCCGGCCGGATTACCTACCTTTTAAATCAGATCTAATAATACACAAACAGGTCAGCTGAGATCCTGGGGTTCTGGGGCATCCGCGTGGACTTGAGGTACAAGCTGTCCCCTTGGCCCAAGGCAACCTTTCTAGTGAAACTCCCAAGAAGAGCGTGTTCAGCACAAAGGAAGTGAACTGGGAGCACCTGGCTTCCAAAGATCACTCTGCTGCTTACCCCCAGCAGGACCCCAGCATTTATCCCCCCTGGGCTTCGGCTTCTTTCTTTGCAATGAGGAATCAAGATGTTATAGTATTTAGTGTTTATGAGAAGCTGTGCACTTGATTCTCACAACGACCCTGGGAAGAGGATCAAGTAAGTGGTCTCCCAATCCACAGATACTGATACTAATCACTAATGATTGTGTAAATCTTTTCCGTTTCCAACAGGCCATAAAATATATTATCTTTCTTTAATTCTAAGAAAATAAGGGAGGAATCTTTGGCTTTCATCGGATTCTCAAAGGTATACGTGTCCCCCAAGGAGTTCAGAGACAGCCATGTTACGCAGCTGCAAGGCCCCCCAGGGCTGTCGGACTCAAGAAACAGCTGACAACAAACGTTCACAAGCACGATCTCATGCACCTTCACGGCGACCTACGGGGAGGAATTAGCGCCCCAATTCACAACCGCGGAGACACACAGAGGAGGGCGGCCATCGCCCGGGGTCGCCCTTCCGCTGCCTCTCTCCAGGCCAGGCCCGGGCGTCCCCGGGCCTCCAGGTGAACCTAGGCAGCGCTGCCCGGCGACGCCGGACTCGGAGACGTACCTGACGCGTCCTAGAAGCCGGGGTCCAAGCGCTCCCCGAACCCCGCCAGCAAGAAGCCTGCAGCCCAGCGATACCCTGACCCACCGGCGTCCAGCAGCCCGCCCGTCACGCGCATGCGCAGCCCCGCCTGGCCTCTACCACCGAGGAAAGGGGGTCCCCAGCGCCAGCCTGCGCAAGTCCCCAGAAACTCCGTGAATCCCTTCGGGATAGTAAACGGATTATACAAAGTCATTGTCTTCCGTGGTCCTTTACATGCCCCCCGTTACAGGCTAGGACCAGGACCTGCACTCACCCTTCCCACAGACACATTGGTCTGGGCCCCCGGCCGGGCTATCACTATGGAAACGGCGTCTCGCGGACTAAGAGGTGGTTTGCGAAGATTCCATTGTTAAGAGAAACGGGAAAGTGGTGACCGCCCCGGCGTTGCCTGGAGAACGCCTGGTCTCACAGTAGCAAAATGGGCCTCTCCCTGGCTCCCCTCCTCCTCCCCGAGCACAAGGCAAGGGGCAGCCCTTGCTGTGAGTGTCGGGGGCCCACTCAGAACTTTGCGGGGTCCCCTGAGGAACCCGTGGCGGGACCGGCCCAGGGTTCCTCAAATTCCGCCGACGCTTTCAGGTAAGACCGACGGACAGACGCACCATGACCCACCTGTGGCAGCCTGCCCCCTCCCCACGCCCTCACAGTGGCTTCTACAAGCAAGGGAAACTGAGGCCCAGGGACTACTTACAGGTCGCACTGTGAGCAAGGGCAGAGAACTACTGGAGAATCAACTCCAGATCTCCTAGAGTCCTAACAGCGTGTGTTTATTCCGTCTGATAAATGAAGAAACTCAGGCCGTTCAAAGAACGGCTGCCTAGTGGCTGTACCAGGTGGCACCATCCATTGAGGGGCAGGACCCAGGGGTCTTTGCCTCCAAGCGCAATTCTCTTCCAACTACAACACCTTGCATTAAGAGGGGAGACTTCCATGTCCTAGAACCAAAATCTTCACAGTCTGGCTCAGCATTGTCCAATAGAAACATAAAGCAGGCCACATTTGTAATTCGGAATTTTCTAGTAGCCACATTTTTTTTCTTTTTTTATTATTTTTTTCTTTCTGGCCTTGTGAGGACAGATTCTTTATTTTTTCTTTTTTTATTATTTTTTTTCGTAGCCACATTTTTTAAAATGTAAAAAGCAGAAAAGCCAAGTGAAATTAATTTGAGTGATGTTTTATTTCACTCCATATGTCCAAAATATTACTATTTCAAGATATGATGAGTATTTCTAAATTTACACTGCTTGCATTTCAAAATTTGATTTTTTTTTTTCTAAGATGGAGTCTCACTCTTGCCCAGGCTGGGGTGCAGTGGTGTGATCTTAGCCCACTGCAACCTCCCCTCCCAGGTTCAAGTGATTTTCTGGTCTTAACCTCGTGAGTAGCTGCGATTACCAGCGCCCACCACCACACCTGGCTAAGTTTTTGTATTTTTTGTAGAGACGGGGTTTCACCATGTTGGCCAGGCTGGTCTCAAACTGCAGACCTCAGGTGATCCACCCGCCTCAGCCTCCCAAAGTGCTGGGATTGCAGGTATAAACCACCACACCTGGCCAAATGTAATGCTTTTTTTTGAGATGGAGTCTTGCTCCATCACCCAGGCTGGAGTACAGTGGTGCAATCTTGGCTCATTGCAACCTCTGCCTCCCGGGATCAAGCAATTCTCCTGCCTCAGCCTCCTGAATTACAGGCGTATGCCACTATGCCTGGCTAATTTTTGTATTTTTCGTAGAGACGGGGTTTCGCCATGTTAGTCAGGCTGGTCTCAAACTCCTGACCTCGTGAACCGCCTGCCTGTGCCTCCCAAAGTGCTGGGATTAGAGGCATGAGCCACCCTGCCCAGCCTGTAATGCTCTTGAATCATCCTGAAACCAGTACTCTACCACAGGTCTGTGTAAAAATTGTCTTCCATGAAACTGATCCCTGATGCCAAAAAGGTTGGGTACTGTGGATGCAATGACTGTTTATTGAGTACCTACCATAAGCCAGTAGCATGCTTCTACTTGGTACAGAAAGGTGAACTAAACCAGACTTGATCCCTGCCCTAAAGGGGCTTATATTTACTGGAGGAGATAGGATAATCAGTTAGTTATGTAAATAACGAGTTATAACTGTCATCACTGCTTCAAAGGGGCAGTACTGTGAGATGACATAAGAGTGTGTTTTGACCATACAAGGAGGTCGAGGTGCTGAAGGAGGAGCAAAAGTTAATTAGATAAAAGGGAGCGGAAATAATATGCCATCCAAAATGTACCATCCAAGCAGCAGGAAGTGAGGCTGGAAAGGTAGAAGGTGCCCAGACGTGGGCTGGCCATCCCAGTAGCACTAGAGGCATGTGACAACTGAGTCCTTGGAATTTGGTTAAAGTGACTGAATAAGTATAATTTTAAGGCCGAATGCAGTGGTTCACATCTGTAATCCCAATACTTTGGGAGATGGTGATGATGCCACTGCACCCCAGCCTGGGTGAGAGAGTGAGATTCTGTCTCAGACAAACAAAAGTAAAAAATTTTAAAAGTGAAGCGTTAAAAGAATGGCTACTCGATAAACAGAACATCCAAGAGTAAAATTTTAATTAATTTAAATTTTGGCCAGGAACAGTGGTCAAACCCCATCTCTACTAAAAAAATAGAAAAGTAGCCAGGCATGGTGGCGCATGGCTGTAATTCCAGCTACTTGAGAGGCTGAGGCAGGAGAATCACTTGAATCAGGGAGGCGAAGGTTGCACTGAGCTGAGATCACACTATTGTCTTCTAGCCAGGGCAACAAGAGTGAAACTCCATCTCAAAAAGATAAAAGAGCATTACATTCATTGTGTACTTTATTTCTACTATAATTACATTGTAACATATAATAAAATAATTCTACAACCCACCATAATGTAGAATCAGTGGGGTCCCTGAACTTGTTTTTCTGCAACTAAACAGTCTGTCTGGGGGTGCTGAGAGACAGTGACAGATCATCAGGCATTAGATTCTCATAAGGAGCATACAGCCTAGGTCCCTCGCATGCAGTTTATAATAGGATTTGCACTGCTATGAGAATCTAATTCTGCAGCTGATCTGACAGGAGGCAGAGCTCAGGCAGTAACGTGAGGAATTGGGAGTGGCTGTAAATACTGATGAAGCTTCTCTCCTCAACTGCCACTTAGCTCATGCTGTGCGGCCTCGTTCCTAACATGCCACAGACCTACACCCATCCGTGGCCCCGAGGTTGGGGACCCCTGATTGTATGACTAAAGGTTATACTAAAAAGTTTGTCAGATGCTAAAGTCAGCATTGTTTTATATGCTCAAATATATTAACTTTTTTGTTATTTCATTTTTGTTTTTTTCAAATCCCCTATTCTGAGAAGCATCAAATATGTTAATTTATTTATATATGTATGTATGTACGTATGTATGCATGCATGTATTGAGACAGTCTCACTCTGTCTCTGAGGCTGGAGTGCAGTGGTGTGATCTCCACTCATTGCAACCTCCACTTCCTGGGTTCAAGCAATCCTCCTGGCTCAGCCTCCCAAGTAGCTGGGATTACAGGCGCCTGCCACCACGCCCAGCTAATTTTTGTATTTTTAGTAGTGATGGAGTTTCACCATGTTGGCCAGGATGGTCTCGAACTCCTGACCCCAGATGATCCACCTGCCTTTGCCTCTCAAAGTGCTGGGATTATAAGCATTAGCCACCATGGCCAGCCCAAATAAGGTAACTTTAAACAGGGCATTTGAATCTTGACTGCCAGAATGTGTGCTCCATGAGAGCGGGGTCTTATTCTTCCACTCATCCGCCCCCAGCACACAGCATAGTGCTTGCCACAGGGTAGGTATTTAATGAAGCTAGTTTTCTTCCCTCTCCTTTTATCTTCCCCAAATAATGGCAGTAAAAACTTATCATGTTTCAGAGAATACCTAAAATGGTATGGTGAAATATTCAGAAGGGACCAGGAGTGGCGACTCACGCTTGTAATCCCAACACTTTGAGAGGCCAAGGTGAGTGGATCACCTGAGGTCAGGAGTTCGAGACCAACCTGGGCAACATGGTGAAACCCCATCTCTACTAAAAATACAAAAATTAGCCACATGTGGTGGCGGGCACCTGTAGCCCCAGCTACATGGAAGGCTGAGGCTGGAGAATCACTTGGGCCCAGGAGATCAAGGCTGCAGTGTGTGAGCTGAGATTGCACCACTGCATTCCAGTCTGGGCTACAGAGCAAGATCCTTTCTCAAAAAAAAAACTCTGGTAAGTCTAAAAGGAATCATAGTTAATCCATAATTTGCCTAATGGAGAAAGCAGTAGAAGCAAATCATTCCCGTTCACTGTTGTGAGTCTTGTAAGAGATGAATGCAGAACCCTGGCCTTGGCAGAGGAGGCATAGTGCTAATGGCTTGGAAAAATTTTAGGTTTCCACAGACGTTTCACCTGGGCATCGTCCAACAGAGGGAACCCTATGTGCAAAGGCATAGAGGTAGGAAGAGCATGTGATCAGGGACCAGGAAGAAGTTCTGCAGGTCAGGCGTGTAGGATGCATGACTGTGGAGAAGAGCGTAGAGTGAAGGCCTGAACCGGAGAAGGAAGGAGAGTATGATGAAAGGGCAGTTGAGTTCATGTTCCCACCAAACTCGACATTTTCTCTGTCCATTATGTATGAGCTTCTAGAGGACAGGATCTAAGTCTTTATTCATTTTAGTTTATTTTTTATTTTTCTTTGAGGTGGAATTTCCCTCTTGTTGCCCACGCTGGAGTGCAATGGCATGATCTTGGCTCACCGCAACTCCCCCACCCCCACCGGTTCAAGTGATTCTCCTGCCTCAGCCTCTCGAATAGCTGAGATTACAGGCATGCACCACCACACCCAGTGAATTTTGTATTTTTAGTAGAGACAGAGTTTCTCTAAGTTGGTCAGGCTGGTCTCAAACTCCCGACCTTAGGTGATCCACCCGCCTTGGCCTCCCAAAGTGCTGGGATTACAGGCATGAGCCACCGTGCCTGCAAAGGATCTAAGTCTTTTGCTGTATTATAACAAGGCCTGTCACACTGGACTGTGGACACAGAAAGCCCACAAATGGTAGTAATGGGCTCCTGGCCAAGAAACAAGGACCCAGGAGAGCTGGCAGGCCAGGATGTTCTAGAGCCAAGGAGGAAGAGTAGGGTTGGGGCCAGTTTTCTGAGAGGGAGCAAAAAGCCTCGGGTTGATCAGGAGCCTTGTGCTAAGGAGATGGACCCCATATTCTAGAATCACAGTATCAGAGAGCTGGAGAGAGTCTTAGGGTCACCTAATCTAACTCTCTTTTAGAGTCGGGGCTCAGAGAAACAAACATCTGATTTCATTTCTAGTTTGGGAACTGACTTGCTGAGTGGTCTCGAGTAGTCTGGAGCCCTGGTCTTTTTCACACTCTAGTCTCTTTATTTTTAAAACTAGAACAATTGGCCAAGAAGTGGATCACACCTGTAATCTCAGCACTTTGGGAGGCCAAGGCGGGCAGATCACGAGGTCAGGAGATCGAGACCATCCTGGCCAACATGGTGAAACCTCATCTCTACTAAAATACAAAATATTAGTCCTGCATGGTGGCACACACCTGTAGTCCCAGCTACGCAGAAGGCCGAGGCAGGGGAATCTCTTGAACCTGGGAGGTGGAGGTTGCGGTGAGCCGAGATCGCACCACTGTACTCCAGCCTGGCGACAGAGCAAGGCTCCATCTCAAAAAAAACAACAACAAAAAAACTAGAACAATTTTCATCATGGGGAAGGGGGAGAGGGAGAGTCAGGCATCAGACATTGGAAGAACAAGTCCATATACCTTGAAATCCTCATTTAAATATGGGCGTCTCAGACAGAACCCTTTAATTCCCCCTGTAGGCATGGGACGTGTGCTTTGCCATTAGCCCTGCGTAGCTGGCAAATGTGGTTGGGCTTTTCCTCTTGCGTTTTCTGAGCTGGCTCTATGCTGTTTGTGATTTCCAGGAGGCTGATTTAAAAAAGGACGAGATTGGAGTGGGAAATGAGAGGCTCTTAAAAGTGGACACTTTTTGTTTGTCCATTTACAAGAAATTGGACAATGCATCATTTGAGGAAGATGGAGCTCATCAACCTCACCGCCCTCCCTATGATACCAGTGGATGAGCACCTGGCTGTCTCACTTGCCTCACGGAATGCAATGGTGAAGACTGTGAGGAAGGAGTTAGAGGACAATCCACCCTGTATCCTTCTGGTGGTGTCACCTACAATCAGACCAAATATGCCTAACTTCAGTCATGCCCCCAAGATCTAATCAGTGCTCAGGTCTATAATGCATATTACTTATTAGCTCATCCCTTATACATTCATTTTATTCTTTTTGTGTGTGTGTATGTGAGACGGAGTTTCATGCTGTTACCCAGGCTGGAGTGCAGTGGCACAATCTCAGTTCACTGAGACCTCTGCCTCCCAGGTTCAAGCAATTTTCCTGCCTCAGCCTCCCAAGTAGCTGGGATTACAGGCGCCCGCCACCACACCCGGCTAAATTTTTTGTATTTTTAGTAGAGATGGGGTTTCACCATGTTGGCTAGGCTGGTTTTGAATTCCTGACCTCAAGTGATCCACCTGGCTCAGCCAAAGTGTTGGGATTACAGGCATGAGCCACCGCACCCAGCCACATTCTTTTTTTTTTTTTTGAGACAGTGTCTCACTCTGTCACCCAGGCTGGAGTGCAGTGGTGCGATCTCGGCTCATTGCAACCTCCGCTTCCCAGGTTCAAGTGATTCTTCTGCCTCAGCTTCCCGAGTAGCCTGGAATTATAGGCACCCACCATCATGCCTGGCTAATTTTTTGTATTTTTAGTAGAGACGGGGTTTCACCATGTTGGACAGGCTGGTCTTGAACTCCTGACCTCAGGTGATCCACCCACCTCGGCCTCTCAAAGTGCTGGGATTACAGGCGTGAACCACCATGCCCAGCAAAATTCATTTTTTGAATTTGAGACTGTGAAGGACTGTTTGACTCCAGTATTTTTACTAATGTAATCAGAAGGAGCCCCAAAGGAAGAAGTTCTGGAAGTATTTGTTGAAAGAATGGGGAAGAAGAGTTTAAAAGCTCATTTTAAAAAATGGTTGCCTTCTTTCCCTTCTACCTCCGAAGGAATTATAGATGTTATTATAGCAACTAAGAAGTTGTGGTACAGCCCTCCACCCTCAGACAGATAGGCATAAAACCCAGCTTTTTCTTTTTTCTTTTTTTATTTTTTTTTGTGAGACAGAGTCTCACTCCGTTGCCCAGGCTGGAGTGCAATGATGAGGTCTCAGCTCACTGCACCCTCTGCCTCTCAGATTCAAGCAATTCTTCTGCCTTAGCCTCCAAAGTATCTGGGATTACAGGTGTGAGCCACCATGCCCAGCTAATTTTTGTATTTTTAGTAGAGATGGGGTTTCACCGTGTTGGCCAGGCTAGACTCGAATTCCTGACCTCAAGTGATCCACCCACCTTGGCCTCTCAAGGTGCTGGGATTACAGCTGTGAGCCACCATGCCCGATTTTTTTTTTTTTTTTTTTGCCACCAACTTTAAAAAATTTTTTTTTGAGATGGAGTTTCACTCTCATTGCCCAGGCTGCAGTGCAATAGTGTGATCTCGGCTCACCACAACCTCAGCCTCCCGGGTTCAAGCAATTCTCCTTCCTCAGCCTCTTGAGTAGCTGGGATTACAGACATACACCACCATGCCTGGCTAATTTTGTATTTTTAGTAGAGACGGGGTTGTTTCTCCATGTTGGTCAGGCTGATCTCAAACTCCCAACCTCAGGTGATCCACCCACCTTGGTCTCCCAAAGTGCTGGTATTAGAGGCATGAGCCACCACGCCCAGCCTTTTTTTGTGTGTGTGTGGATCAGGTTAACCTTGCCTCTTCTCACTTGCCAGCCCTTCTACCTGGCTCAAAATCTGCTTCTTCTGTCATCATCCAGGCTCTACCAACATCTTACTGCCCTGGCCTGTCTTCATTCATCCTCATCTCGCTTCTGACCCTGAGTTGTATTCCACTGTCACAGAACTCTATCTCTGGAGGACCTTACAGTTTATCCGCAAATAACCCTCTGGGGCTATAAATAACCCCAGGCCTTTCCATCTCCTGTAGAGCTTATTTGCCTTCAAACCTTGCTGCCAACAGCCAGCTGCATGTATACCACTCTCCCCCATCACCTTCCATGCCTCTCGGAAGCCCTTCTTAAGATAAGGCAAAGTGTGATCCCATCAGAATTTGCTTCAGGGTCTCATTCTGCAGAGCCGCTTTCTAATGTCCCCTCTTTCTTCTTAATCTCACTCCAAACAAGTCCATTTCACCTGCTGTGAATTTGTCATGTCCCTTCTTGGTGTCTTCATTTTTCAAGTATCCTCTGATTTGTAAGAACACTTGAGAATATTGAAAGTAAGAGTGAACCTTGCTTTATGTGAAGGGAGTGAGGGATGATAGGATTATGGGACTTTTACAAAGAATATATCCTAGACCATTGACGCTAAGACAGAAAGCAGTGTAAAAGCTGAGAGGGTAGGAAGAGGGACCATCGAGCTGAACAGATTTCAAGTGATAAACAAGGTTAAGATACCCTTTGATGCAGTGATTGTCACCTGAAAATCTCTTATAAAGAAATATTCTAAAATATGGATACAGCTCTCCATGTGACATGTGCATCACAGCTTTATTTGTTTTTCATTTTCTTTGTTTTTTTGTTTTGTTTTGTTTTTGTTTTTTTGTTACCCAGGCTGGAGTACAGTGGTGCAGTCTCAACTCACTGCAACCTCTGCCTCCCAGGTTCAAGCGATTCTTCTGTCTCAGCCTCCTGAGTAGCTGAGACTATAGGTATGTGCCACCATGCCCGGCTACTTTTTGTATTTTTAGTAGAGACGGGGTTTCACCACATTGGCCAGGCTGGTCTCAAACTCCTGACCTCAAATGATTCGCCCACCTCAGCCTCCCAAAGTGTTGGGATTACAGGTGTGAGCCACCATGCCTGGCACACAGCATTTTATTTTATTTTATTTCATTTTATTTTTGAGACAGAGTCTCGCACTGTTGCCAGGCTGGATTGCAGCGGCGCAATCTCGGCTGACGGCAATCTCCACCTCCCAGATTCAAGCAATTATCTTGCCTCAGCCTTCCAAGTAGCTGGAGTTACAGGCACCCGCCATCACCCCCAGCTAATTTTTTGTATTTTTAGTAGAGATGGGGTTTCACTATGTTGGCCAGGGTGGTCTTAAACTCCTGACCTTATGATCTGTCTGCCTGGTTCTCCCAAAGTGCTGGGATTACAGGCGTGAGCTATCTCGCCCTGCCAGCATTATTTATAATTGTAAAAAAGTGTAAATAACTTAATCTTCAATCTCCAAGGAACAGTTAAGTGTATTAAGGTGTTTCCTCCAAATAGATTAGTATAATCTCACTTAAAATGATTATTATGAAAATCCTTTAGCCAAAGGAAGAATGCTCCTAATAATGAATGGAAGAGAAATCAGAGTAGTAAAACACACATACACTGAGATTATAAAATACGACAAAAATATGTATGTAAGAAATACTGGCAGGAAAGTTCCCGAGTCCTAACAGAGTTGTTAGGGTGGTGGCATCATGGATGGCTCTTTTTCACTAAAAAGCGGCATATATAAAAATATGTTTCAAGGTGTCTATAATATGGTCACCTCTCATTTATAATTTGCAAAGTAACTCATTTAAAAAAAGATAAAGAAATGTGGGCTGGGTGCGGTGGCTCATGTCTGTGATCCCAGCACTTTGGGAGGCTGAGGTGGGTGGATCACTTGAGACCAGGAATGTGAGATCAGCCTGGGAAACATGGCGAAACTGTGTCTCTACAGAAAATTTTAAAAATAAGCCAGGCATGGTAGTGTATGCCTGTAGTCCCAGCTACTTGGGAGGCTGAGGTGGGAGGATCAATTGAGTCTGAGAGGTCTGCTGCAGTGAGCCATGATTGCACCACTGCACTCCAGTATGGGCAACAGAGCAAGGCCCTGTCTCAAAGAAAAGGAAGAAAGAAATGTGAAAAATATGAAAGTTTGCAAAGAAAATAACTAAGGAGAGAGGTCATGCAGACAAGGGCAGCCCTCCTCACCAGACGAGCCCCATCCTGGTATGTGTGTAATAACCACCCTGAGTTTCCTTAGCAGACTCACCTCCCAGCCTGTCTCATTGGCTCCATGCACCAGGTGAACCAAAAGATTGCTGACATGAATCTGCGTGCCGAGCCTCCAACCAACAGCCTGGTGAGTTACCTGTGCTGGAGCTGAGGCAAAGCTTCTGACAGGGAAGGGCCCTGGGGATCATCAGAGTGTCCCAGTGCCCTGGGGCCTTTCTGTTTATTTGAAAACATGTTTATACAATTGAGTTCTCAAAGTTGATTTTTAAAAAAAAATTAATAAATTTTATTTTTCATTTTTATTTTTATATATTTATTTTTGAGACAGAGTCTCACTCTGTTGCCCAGGCTGAAGTACAATGGCATTATCTCTGCTTACTGCAACCTCCGCCTTCTGAGTTCAAATTATTCTCCTACTTGAGCCTCCTGAGTAGCTTGGTTTACAGGTGCACACCACCATGCCCAGCTAATTTTTGTATTTTTAGTAGAGACGGGGCTTCACCATGTTGGTCAGGCTGGTCTCAAACTCCTGACCTCATGATCCACCCTCCTCGGCCTCTGAAAGTGCTGGGATTACAGACATGAGCCACCATGCCCAGCCTATTTTTTATTTTGTTTATTTAGTTATTTAGTCATTTTTTTAAAGATAGGGTTTCACCATGATGGCCAGGCTGGTCTTGAACTCCTGACCTCTGGTGATCCACCCACCTCAGCCTCCCAAAGTGCTAGGATTACAGGCGTGAGCCACCGCGCCGGGCCTTTTTTTATTTATTTTTATTTTTTTATTTTTTATTTTTTTGAGACGGAGTCTCACTCTGTCACCAGCCTGGGGTGCAGTGGCACGATCTCAGCTTACTATAAGCTCTGCCTCCTGTGTTCAAGTGATTCTCCTGCCTCAGCCTCCCAAGTAGCTGGGACTACAGGTGCACACCACCAAGTGGACTACAGGCACATGCCACCACGCCCAGCTAATTTTTGTATTTTTTAGTAGAGATGGGTTTCACCATGTTGGCCCAGATGGTCTCAATCTCTTGACCTTGTGATCCGCCCGCCTTGGCCTCCCAAAGTGCTGGGATTACAGGCGTGAGCCACCAGGCCCGGCCAATAAACTTTATTTTTCAGAGCAGTTTTAAGTTCACAGCAAAATCAAGCAGAGAATACAATTTTCTCATACACCCTCTGCCCCCACCCACACACAACCTCCCTTCTGTCAACATTCCGCACCATAGTGGCACATTTGTTAGAATTAATGGACCTACATTGTTACATCATCATCGCTCAACATTCAGAGTTTACAATAGGATTCACTCCTGGAGTTGTACATTCTATGAATTCAGACAAATACATAATGACATATATCTACCATTGTAGTGTCATACAGAATAGTTTCATTGTCCTAAAAATCCTCTGTACTTTGCCTGTTTATCTCTTTATACTCCCTAACCCCTGGCAACCACTGTTGTTTTTCACTCTCTCCATAGTTGTACCTTTTCCATAATGTCATAGTTGGAATCATATAGTATGTAGCCTTTTCTCATTGGCTTCTTTCACTTAGTATGCTTTTATGTTTCCTCCACATCTTTTCGTGGCTTGATGCTTCATTTCTTTTTAGTGCCAAATATTCCATTGTCTGAACGTACCATGGTTTATCTGTCCACTACTCAGGGACATCTTGGTTGCTTCCAAGTTTGGGCAATTACAAATAAAACTGCTACAAGCATCCATGTGCAGGTCTCTGTGTGGATATAAGGTTTCACTTCATGTAAGTAAATACCAAAGAGCACAATTGCTAGATCATATGGTAAGAGTATGTTTTGTAAGAAACTGGCAAACTTGGCCAGGTGCAGTGGCTCATGCCTGTAATCCCAGCATTTTGGGAGGCCAAGGCAGGCAGATCACGAGGTCAGAAGTTCAAGACGAGCCTGGCCAGCATCCTGAAACCTGTCTCTACTAAAGATACAAAAAATTAGCTGGACGTGGTGGCACACACCTGTAATCCCAGCTACTCAGGAGGCTGAGGCAGAAGAATTGCTTGAACCTGGGAGGCAAATGTTGCAGTGAGCCGAGACCATGCCAATGCACTCCAGCCTGGGTGATGGGGTGAGACTTCGTGTCAGAAAAAAAAAAGAAAGAAAGAAAAGAAAAAAAACTGGCAAACTCTCTTCCAAAGTGGTGTTATCATTTTTCCTTCCTTCCCGCAGTGAATGAGAGTTCATGTGGCTCCATATCCTCACTAGTATTTGGTGGTGTCAGTGTTCTAGATTTTGGTCATTCTAATAGGTGTGTAGTGGTATCTCGTTGTTTTAATTTTCATTTCCCTGATGACATATATCTTTGTATATCCTTATTTACCTATCATCTGCAGATCTTCTTTGGTGAAGTGTCTGTTCAATCTTTAGTGCCCACTCCCCTTTTTTTTGAGACAGAGTCCTTCTGTGTCACCCGGGCTGGAGTACAGTGACATGATCTCAGCTCACTGCAACCTCCACCTCCCGGATTCAAGTGATTCTCCTGCCTCAGACTCCCGAGTAGCTGGGATTACAGGCATCCGCCACCACGCCCAGCTAATTTTTGTATTTTTAGTAGAGGTGGGATTGCACCATGTTGGCCAGGCTGGTCTCGACCTTCTAACCTCAGGTGTTCCACCAGCCTTAGCTGGAATGGAAATAGGGCACAGCTTGCAACCTAGGCATGAGACTCAGAGGTCTGAGATCAGCAGACCTCAGGATTCATTCATTAGTGCACATCTATTAGGCACTTCTTATACACCAAGTGCTAGGTGCCATCTACCAGGGCAGGACAGATGCTGGGGAAACCAGTCTGACTGCCAGTACTCAGAAGTCAAGGTCTGGGCACATAAAGAACGTGGCAGACTGTCCATGAGAGGGTAAACAGGGAGCCTGGGGATGAGTTCTTGTGGGAGCAGGCAGTAGGCATATGACAGACCTGACCAGCTGTCTGGGCAGAGGAGCAGGAAGGACAGGCAAGGTGTCCCTTCCCCAGGGCATGTGGGGATCAAAGTTGCTCCTGACAGCCACATCCTAGCACTAGTGTGCGTTTCTCTCTAGTTTCTGAACAAGAACTTTGCTTAGCAATTTTTTTTTTTTTTTGAGATGGAGTTTCGTTCTCGTTGCCCAGGCTGGAGTGCAGTGGTGCAATCTCGGCTCACCGCAACCTCCGCCTCCTGGGTTTAAGCGATTCTCCTGCCTCAGCCTCCCGAGTAGCTGGAATTACAGGCATGCACCACCATACCCAGCTAATTTTATATTTTTTACTAGAGATGGGGTTTCTTCATGTTGGTCAAGCTGGTCTCAAACTCCTGACCTCAGGTGATCAGTCCGCCTTGGCCTCCCAAAGTGCTGGGATTACAGGCTTGAGCCACCGTTCCTGGCCTCGCTTAGCTCTTCTTACCAGACTCACTCCCTCAAGAGCAAGTTGCCCACCATCACAGCCTCGGCATTAACCTAGTTCTCAGCCTGTAGGTCACTCCTCTAGAAAGTCTGTCCCTACACCTTTAACTGCACAACTAGTGTGGACACCCCTCTGTGTACTCTGTTGGCATCCTATCCATGCTCTTGGCATCACTGATCACCCTGTAATGACCTGCTCCCCTGCCAGCCTGTGAACCCTTGGAGGGCATGTATGGTATCCACTGTTCGCTGTTGCATCTTTGACATTGGGCATAGCATTTGGCCTTAGTAGATGCTCAGGAAATATTTGTGGAATGTATGATATAGTCACAAATTCTAGCTTTTCATCTGCATTTCAGTCTTCTATTTTCAGCTACCTAGAGCAGTGATCCCTGTACCTAAGTAATCATCAGACTCTCCTTGGAGCTTTTTTTTTTTTTTTTGGAGACAGAGTCTCACTCCGTCACCAGGCGCCAGGCTGGAGTGCAGTGGCACAACCTTGGCTCACTGCAACCTCCCTGGTTGGAGTTCAAGCAATTCTGGTGCCTCAGCCTCCTGAGTAGCTGGGATTACAGGTATCTGCCAGTATGCCCAGCTAATTTTTGTAATTTTAGTAGAGACGGGGTTTTGCCATCTTGGCCAGGCTAGTTTCAAACTCCTAACCTCAGGTGATCCGCCCGCCTCAGCCTCCCAAAGTGCTTGGATTACAGGCATGAGCCACCGCGCCCAGCCTCCTTGGAGCTTTTTAAAAACTAAAAGAGCTCTCTGATAGTAAGTGAAAAGAACAAGGTACAGAACAGTGCATCTGGCATGCTCCCATTTGAATGGGGATGGAACATCTCTGGAAGGGTATGCAAAAAACATGGTTGGTTGCCTGTAGGGATGGGAATTGGGTAAGGTGTAGAAGGGAGACTTTTGACTGTTATTTGATCTTATATCATGTAAACTGCTTATTGATTTTTAAAATTTAAGTAGAGAATTATTCAGGAGCCACAATAAATACATAAAAAATTCAAGAACCGATGCAGACCTAGGAAATAAATATTTCTAACATGAAGGCTTGGGAATCTGTATATTTGAATACTTCCTAAAATGCCAGTCATTGGCCCGGTTTGGGAGTTGCCTTCCCGGAGAATAGCCCCACTTGTAGATCCTGCAGTCATGTCAAAGGCAAACTCAGCTCAATGCTGGTCTTACCACCTTTCCTGTAAAACTTGCTCTTCTTTCAACATTCAACTATCCTTTCTCCCCTCTTTCTGTACAATCTTATCCATCCTTCCAGGCCATACCAATGTCTGCCACAATGACATTGGTAAAGATCAGAGATATTGCTATATCGCTACAGCGACTCATACCCATCCAATTAATTCATCATGCCTTCAGTTTCAGCTTGTTTAATTGGAGTAACAATGTTAATACATAGACTAACCCATTTGACCGCCGCCCCCCCACCCCCAACCGCTGGCACACACACAGTTACACACACCCCTGCACATGTGTCCAGTACCTTTCAGTTATGCAGAGCAGGGAGTGCCGATGCAAGGGTAAGATGGGGGAGGCCTGGAGAGGCATTTCCCAGTTTATCAAGCTCAAGAGTCCAATGCCACCGACACTCATGTCCACCTCTTCCAGACAGTCCTCTGTGACTGCTCTGGCCCACATTGACCTCGTTTTTTGATTCCTAATCACAGCAGTTTAGCACTTAATTATTTCATGGATGCGGATTTGGCTCTCCAAATAGACTATAAGTTCCTTGAGGGCAAAAACAGACTCATAGACTCATACTTCTTTGTTAACTTTGTTATCTAAGTTCATTGCCGGACTCTTGGTTGATAATTAATGCAACTTGGGTCACTAATATTCATTTTCCTTTTCTTTTTTTTTTTTTAAATGAGATGGAGTCTCACTCTGTCACCCAGGCTGGAGTGCAGTGGCATGATCTCAGCTCACCACAACCTCCACCTCCCAGATTCAAGTGATTCTCCTGCCTTAGCCTCCCAAGTAGCTGGGATTACAGGCATGCACCACCATTCCTGGCTAACTTTTGTATTTTTAGTAGAGACAGGGTTTCACCATGTTGGTCAGGCTGATCTCAAACTCCTGACCTCATGATCCACCGGCCTTAGCCTCCCAGAGTGCTGAGATTACAGACGTGAGGCACTGCACCCAGCTGACATTCATTTTTCTTTCTTTTCAGGGGGGTAGGCGGACGGGGGGTGGGGAGGAGTCAGAGATCAAGAGAAGTCTCTCTTGAGAGATCAAGGGGAAATAGTAGATACCCCTTATTGAACAGCTCCTATCTGATAGCCTCTTTGCCAGTGTTTTAAAATACATTAAGTACTTTATTTTTGACCCTTATAAGGAACGTGGAAGATAGCTATTATTATCCCACTTTTACAAAGAAGTTAATAGCTTGTTTAATTTCCAATTCCTGCTCTAAATCACATACTCCTAGAAGAAGGGGCAGCATGAGACAGTGGGGACACTCTGGGGAATGATATCAGTGACATTGAGGCCACCAGGACCTACCACCTATGGAAAGACAAGGTACTGGCCACAAACTTTGTTCCAGGTCTAAGAGAAAAGGCCCAGTTCCTGACCCCACCCTTCTCCAGGATTTGCATTAATCCCTAATGCCTCCTTTTTCTTGGTTTTTGAAGGCAATTGAGAGATTTGAGTTGGAGAAGAAGGCTTTAAGAGAGAAAAGTCGCGGCAGCCCAGGAGACAAAGGCAAAAATCTTTCTATTAGCCTTGATGCTGTTTTCATGGGGTTTGGTATTGTTAGTATCTAAAACTCAACTGAGTAGGAATCACAAGTTTCAGATGAGGATATTTCTGTCTTCTTCTGAAGGAGCCTTAAATCTGACTTCTTGACATTGGGCAAGAAGGAAGGAGGAATAGTACCATTTAGACACCACCTACATGTGACACCAGGTGCTTTTATCCACATTCCCTTGCTAATTTTTTTTTTTGAGATGGAGTCTCCCTCTGTCGCCCAGGCTGGAGTGCAGTGGTGTACTCTCAGCTCACTGCAACGTCCGCCTCCCAGGTTCAAGTGATTCTTTGGCCTCAGCCTCCTGAGTAGCTGGGATTACAGGCATGTGCCACCACGCCCAGCTAATTTTTGTATTTTTAGTAGTGATGGGGTTTCACCATGGTCAGGCTGGTCTCAGACTCCTGACATCAGGTGATCCACCCGCCTCGACCTTTCAAAGTGCTGGGATTACAGGCATGAGCCACCGCACCCAGCCTCCTTGTTAAATTTTTTTATAACATCTGGGAGGTAGGTACCATTTAATATATTTTATAGATGGGGAAACAGCCTTGGAGGGAGGGGAGTAACTTACCTAAAGTCATAACCCGTCTGCTCTTCCTTGCTGCTTCCCTGGATCAAGTGGTCTAATCAGATAAGTCGGCAACACAGTTGGGATCTACGAGAATAGCAGTAGGAGTGTCATTTGGCAGCTCATGTGGAATGAAAAAGCACAGTTATAAGCACCACACAGCTGTGGACAGACCCTGTGGTTACTTATTTATCTCTCCCTCCATTTTTTTGCAGTCAAGAGACAACGAAAATCTCAGTATTCCTGCAAGGGCTCAGAACTCAGACGTGCCAGATCTTTTGTTATAAAAAGGGTAAGGGATCTACTGCTGAGTTGGTTTCTGACTGGCTTCTGCTAGGCATGAAATAAATATTTTATTCATGGGGAGGAGAATACTTGGTGCCTGGCTAGTGATTATGAAGGAAAATCACAGAGTTCCTAAATCCAGAATTTCTCATGACACCCTCAAAAGGACAGAGCCCACCCCAACCCCAGAACAGGGAGTGTTGCAGAGGTCATGTGTCTATTTTTAGAACTTAAAAGGTTTCTCGGCCGAGCACAGTGGCTCATGCCTGTAATCCCAGCACTTAGGTAGGCTGAGGCGGGTGAATCATGAGGTCCGGAGTTCAAGACTAGCCTGGGCAACGTGGTGAAACCCCATCTCTACTAAAAATACAAAAATTAGCTGGGTATAGTGGTATGCACCTGTAATCCCAGCTCCTCAGGAGGCTGAGGCAGGAGAATTGCTTGAACCGGAACCCTGGAGGCAGAGGTTGCAGTGAGCCGAGATCACGCCACTGTACTCCAGCCTGGGCTACAGAGTGAGACTCTGTCTCAAAAAAAAAAAAAAAAAAGGTGTCTCCCCTTAGAGATGTTCAGTTCTAGTCCAGAGCCACTGTGCCATGTAGCTGCAAGGGGCTGTCCACACTGCAGGCTCCTGTGCGGCTGCTCTGAGTCATACCCCATCCTAGTTGTACCACTGCAGAGTTGCTGCAGATGCCTCAGGAAGCTAAGATTCAGGGGTGGTAAGGTGATTGTCATAGGGTCATGCAGCTCACAGATGCCAGGCCCCACTTCCTGCTCAGTCCTCTGACTTAAGGCAGGCTCTCCCTTCTGCGTCCCCTGCAGCAATCTGGCCCCACCGCACAGACCCCAGTTCAGATCCTCCTTGACTTATTGTTTTTTTCTTTGAGATGGAATCTCTCTCTGTTGCCCGGGCTGGAGTGCAGTGGCATGATCTTGGTTCATTGCAACCTCCACCCTCCAGGGTTCAGGTGATTCTCCTGCCTCAGCCTCTCAAGTAGCTGGGATTACAGACATGCAGCACCACGCCTGGCTAAATTTGTATTTTTAGTAGAGGTAGGGTTTCACCATATTGGCCAGGCTGGTCTTGAACTACCAACCTCAAGTGATCTGCTCACCTCAGACTCCCAAAGTGCTGGGATTACAGGCATGAGCCACTGCGCCCAGCCCTTGGCTTGTTCTTTACACTGCATGAGTCTTAGGCATCCAAACTTTTAAATGCTAGGGAATCTGAAACAGTATGTTGTTCATTTCCTACTTACACTTGTTAGCCTAGGAAATTCCAAAACAGCACAAGGCCTAAGGGGGGTGTGAGTCTGCACTGAAACTGTCATACAGTCCATTGATGGTGGCTGAGCTAAGTGTCCTGCACAAGGTGGCATAGCCAGCACATGGCAGACCTGACACCTGACTCCAGTCATCTGACTCAGAGTCAGTGCCACAAATCATGAGCTGTTCTTCCATTGCCCATGGCCAGAACCCAGTTAGGAAGTCATTTGGGCCATCCAGATGTTTCAGTGGGCGCCTTTGGATGGCAGTAATTTCCTCTTTTCCATATTTTTATATTTTTTATAGTCCTTATGTTTTAATTTTATCATAAAAATTATTTAATGATACATATTAAAAACCGCAAAGATAGTAATATCCATTGTTAGTATTTTAAGAAATGCACACTAAATAAAGTTCCCCTTCCTTAATACTGCCTAAGTCTTAAGTAGGCTTAATTATTATTATTTATTAATTATGCTAATAATGGATATTACTATCTGCAAGCTGTTCATGATAGTAATAGTAACTGGAAGTTTTCAATGAATAGTTAATTAAATTATAGCACATCTTAAGAGATATCAT
This sequence comes from Cacajao melanocephalus, assembly GCA_963573385.1. NCBI lineage: Eukaryota > Metazoa > Chordata > Mammalia > Primates > Pitheciidae > Cacajao > Cacajao melanocephalus. The sequence goes on along the minus strand of CAUYLG010005105.1, from coordinate 771 downwards.
CTTAAGTGATAATTTTTTAAAAGATAATTTTGAAGACAAAACTACATGAGAATCTAAAGTAGATAAAACAGAACGTAAAAATCATATATATATTATGCTTCTTAGAGCAATCAAAGTTAGCCAGACAAATCACATATGAATCATATTATGATTGAAGTTACGTATTTGCATTTGTATACATTTGCTCAAAGCCTGTTAAGGGAAAACAGAAACAATGTAGATAGTACTTTGGGAGGCTGAGGTGGGTGAATCACCTGAGGTCAAGAGTTCAAGACCAGCCTGGCCAACATGGTAAAAATCCATCTCTACTAAAAATACAAAAAAAAAATATCTGAACATGGCGGCAGGTACCTGTAATCCCAGCTACTCGGGAGGCTAAGGCAGGAGAATTGCTTGAACCTGAGAGGTGAAGGTTACAGTGAGCTGAGATCACACCACTGCACTCCAGCCTGGGTGACAGAGGAAGACTCCATCTCAAAAAAAAAAAAAAAAGCCTTTCGGCCGGAACCGCCATCTTCCAGTAATTCGCCAAAATGACGAACACAAAGGGAAAGAGGAGAGGCACTCGATACATGTTCTCTAGGCCTTTTAGAAAACATGGAGTTGTTCCTTTGGCCAAGTATATGCGAGTCTGTAAGAAAGGTGCTATTGTAGACATCAAGGGAATGGCTACTGCTCAAAAAGGAACGCCCCACAAATGTTATCTTGGCAAACCTGGAAGAGTCTGCAATGTTACCCAGCATGCTGCTGGCAGTGTTGTTAACAAACAAG
>CAUYLG010005103.1:0-54173 GCA_963573385.1 Cacajao melanocephalus | reverse complement strand
CATTGTTAAGCACAATTATTGGCATAAAAGAGGTTTTTAATACCCATTTTTAGACTGCATTCTAGCCTGGGCAATAGAACAAGAATCCCGTTCTCTCTCCCTCTTTCTCTTCCTGTTTCTTTCTCTCTTACATTCTTTTTTTTCTTTCTTTCACTCTTTCTTTCTTCTTTTCTCTCTTTCAAAAAAAAAAGATATTGCATAAAAATATTATATATAACAGCATTATGCTATTTTTTAATAATAAAGTTATGATTACTGACTTTAGTAGCACCCCCTTAAATTATTCAGCTTCCCCTAGTTCTGTTCCTGCAGTGGGAATGGGGTACATCCGCTCTGCCACACAGTGAACTGCAAAGGCAATGAGGGTTTAGGGGAGTGTGTGTGCTGTGCAGAGACCCAGCACACCAGGGGATTTAAAAATGGTACCTGGGGTATCCTTCATGTTGTGTCCCCAGCTTTTCTGTCAGCAGGGGTAGTTATTGCCACCTGTTCTGCTCTCACCTCAGCCTGTCCTTCCTCTTCCCCAGGCAATCCCCTCACCCAGGAAGATCCTCTCTATATCTCAGGACAGTTCAGCTCCACCAGGGCTGACACTTCCCTGAGGCAAGGCAGGTGCAGAGATCCAGGCCCACAACAGGGGCTTATGATACTGTTATAATTTTAAAAATGTTACTAATATACCCACCATATTACCCATGCAGTTGTAAAATACAAAGTTTATTTTTATGGAGAAGTGGCCTATGAAAGCCATAATACTTGTGACTTACAAAAGCTGTAATGAGATCCTCCCTTAGCACCTTCCCCAAACCAAAGCCCACCCTGTTTTGCTTAAGAGCATGAAAGGGAGGAAAAGGGAGAAGAGATTCAGAGCTAGGAACTGGAAGATGTGCACATGGGCCCTCAGTAAGTGCAAATCTGTTCAGTGAAGGCCCTGGCCTATTTGGTGAGGTGGCCAAATACATTCTAGAAAGGAAACAGGCTCCAATGGAAGGGGCTGTTCCAGGATCTCCATGCCACATGGGGAGCATCTCACAAGGAAAAATAGGTTGAGTCTGATGGCCAAGCCTGTGCCTGCACATGTAAGGCCCATGTAAATGACAGAGGAAACAACCCAAGTTGGTCTAATAGCTTCTAAATTTGCCCAGGAAAAGAATATTTATGGGAAGGGTCTTAAGGCAGCATGAGGATGATGAGAAAGTATGACTCAGGTCCTTGAGGCATCAGGTGCCCACACCCGGCATTTCCTGAAGACCCCTGGGAAGCTCATCACTGTCTACCCCATTGTCCTGGCTAGTGGGAGATATAGGTCTCCCAGGTGGCTACAGTGGGGAAACAGATGAGACTCCAAATAGCTTAGACCAACCATCCAAGGTGACTTTGACAATGTTGGGGAAAGCCTATTTTAATCAAGACTCAAGCAAGGAAAAACTGCACATTCCCAGCAATGCTCAGCGTTGTGCCTGATGGAGAAAATCACCTCTGTATTTCAGTTCAGGGGAGCACATAACCCACTGAGGAATTCCTCAGTGGGATGGAAATTACCTGGTTCAGGCAAGGATGGATGCTGTGGTCCCAAAGCAAAACTGGATGAAGAGGCTTGGAGACTGAGAACTAGAGTGGTACTCATCAGGACGGACACTGCTTGTGAATGGCTCCAGCCCCAGCACTAACTGTGTCGAGTTCCATGGGGAGAAGGGACACAGATGCGGTGACCAGCCCAGGGCTTGACCACAGCTTTAGGGGCTGGATGTGTTGGTCTATGTACCATTGAATGAGACTACGGGGGCCCAGCACCACAACCGGCTGGGGATCCACCACCAACCTTCACAGGTTTACAGTCACCAAGATCATAGAAACTATGTTCCACAACTATAATTGAGTCTAATCAAAATCCAGAACAGAATTACAAGAAATTCCCCAATCACTTGGTAATAAAACACTCTACTACTAAGCCATCAGTGAGTGATTCAATATCTATTGAAATTGTTGTGAAAGTGTCTCTGTCTAGCCCCGGGCTGTGAGGTATGGACATAGACAATGGATAAGACTCTCTACTCTGACTTTTTGCTGAGATAGTTGGGGGACAACATTCTTTTGCTTAATAACATGCCCTCTGATTTGTTGAGAGCGTTAGGGTCTTTGAAGCACAACACGAATCTCTTACGTTACAATGCCTGGGATGACATCATCTTTCTCTACACACATTTTCTTCCCACAGCCAACCATGGATGCATAAGGACACCCAAGATCTCTGCTCTCTGTGATCACCTCCATCCCATTCGCACTGAGCTATAGTTCCTTTCAAGAGTCTGCTTCTATTTTATTCTTATTTCTATGTTTGTCTCCATACAAAGTCAGGGGTTTAGAATTGATCAATCCATAGGTAGACGTTGGACTGCAACCTCAGTTGCCCTATCACAGGAATGTGTTGGCTGTCACTTCTATCCACAGGACTGCAACTGCTATCTGAGGACAGCAAGCCCAAAATGGGCTGTCATCTCCCTGTGCCCGTGTCCTGGCCAGATCTAGGCTGAGATATTCGTCATGCTCTTGGCAGCTCCCCTGTATTTTCTCTAGATATTGTCTTGCCTTCAGCCAGATGCTTGTCAATTTTTCTAGCCTGCAATGAACCGGGGCCCAAGGTGTCATCAGTGATGCTTTTTCTGGGTTTACTCTCTGTCTTTCTTTCTTCATTGCACTCACTGAGATGCATTTAATTTCATTTAATTTTTCTTTATCAGTCTGAAATTTATACATGCTCTTGATATTTTCATACATAAATTCATTTTTATTTATTTCTTTTAACAAAATACCTTAATAATGAGTGCTGATTGTACTAATACTGCTCCACAATATATGTTCTCTCCTGTCATTATTGCCTTATCTGAGACTTTTTCATTATGTGTATTTATACGTTCCCTTGTATTCCCATTTTCCTTCCACTGTGCAATGGGTTTATAAATGTCTAATAGAGTTGATTATTCCAAACAAGTTTGGTATTAAACTGTAAAGAAACGTTACGGACTTGTGAGTACATTCTTGCCGCTGATCATTTCTCTTCTCATTGTATTCCAAGGTCAAATAAAGGTGAATGGCCAAGAGAGGAACAGAGCTTGGCAGCCTGGGTCCACATTTGCCCTGTTATGTCCTGGCCACTTAGGCAAACTTCCAGAATCTTGGTTTCTTTAAATTGAGACCCCTTTTTGACCCAGCAGAAGGTAAACTCTGTTTCCCATAACGGGGCCACACCATAATTTATTTTGAAAATCACATGTGCCCTTGAGTTGCTGAATCCTATGCACCTGTATTCCTTGATTTTACCATTCATCTAACTCACTCAGAACATTTGTAGTGACCTCTTGGTTGGATTGAATCACAATACTTGAGGTCCTCCAAAAAAGTGATTTGTAAGCCAGTGTTCCAACTTTGAATTCCAGGCGGAAATGAGAAGGTCAAGAAGGTCAAAAATTGTCCTAGGGACAGCGCGTTCTGTTCTCTTTAGGGAAACTATATGAGAAAGCCAAATGAATTAAAAAACTGGAATCTAGACTCTAGGCAAACAGAATAAAATGAACTTCAGTGATATACATTTGTTTATCAAATAGATGATGAACATCTGACGTGGACAGAGCATGATGCTGAGTTCTTTTTTGGCTGTGGAGGTGCGTCACTGGTAAAGCCCATCCTTGTGAGTGAGGACTTGGTTCGTAAGGATTACAGACCAGCAGATATAATCCCTTTGATCCCTCCCTCCAAACCCATTAGTTTTTGGATATTGATTATCCTCACCATTTTCAGTGTCATCCCTGATACTGAGTGAAATTTACCATTGCTCTCAGGCTTTAGAAGAGCCTATTCTGTGGGTGTTTTGTGTTTTTAAAAAATTATCTGCTGGCCGGGGATGGTGGCTCACTCCTGTAATCCCAGCACTTTGGGAGGCTGAGGTGGGTGGATCACTTGAAGTGAAGAGCTCGAGGCTAGCCTGGCCAACATAGTGATCCCTGCCTCTACTAAAAAATTAGCTGGGCGCGGTGGCAGGTGCCTGTAATGCCAGCTGAGGCAGGAGAATTGCTTGAACCTGGGAGGCGGAGGTTGCAGTGAGCTGAGATCACGCCATTGTACTTTAGTTTGGGTGACAAGAGTGAGACTCTCTCTCAAAAGAAAAATTGTCTGCTGTTTTTTTTTTGTTTGTTTGTTTTCATGAATGAAGCTATTTCAACATTGTGGAGAAGAATTGTCATTTCCTATATTTACTTCATATTTTTTTGTGTATTTTTTCTCAGTCTCTGTCCTTTTTCCATAACCCTGGTGGGAATGATCCGGTCTGTCCTGTGTGTGTTGGATTTGTAAAAATTGTTGTTTTTTTTTTTTTTTTTTTTTTTTTTCCGAGAGAGTCTTACTCTGTCTCCCAGGCTGGAGTGCAGTGGTGCAATATCCACTCCCTGCAATCTCTGCCTCCCAGTTCTAGCCATTCTCCTACCTCACTCTCCTGATTAGCTGGATTTATAGGCACCTGCCACCACACTCAGCTAATTTTGTTTTAAATGTATTTTTAGGAGAGAAGAGCTTTTTCTTTTCTTTCCTTTCTTTTGTCTTTCTTTCTTTTTTCTTTTCTTTTTTTTTTTTACTGTTCACACAGCATAGCCTTTATTTATTTATATTTATTTACTTATTTATTTTGTATGCTTTTTTAAAATTTCTTACTTTAAGTTCTGGGGTACATGTGCAGAACATACAGGTTTGTTACATAGGTATACACACGCCATGGTGGTTTGCTGCATCCATCTCCCCGTCATTTACATTAGGTATTTCTCCTAATGCTATCCCTCCCCAATCTCCCCCACTGCCTGCTATCCCTTCCCTAGGCCCCCACCCCTGACAGACCCTAGTGTGTGATGTTCCCCTCCCTGTGTCCATGTGATCTCATTGTTCAACACCCGCTTATGAGTGAGAACATGCGGTGTTTGGTTTTCTGTTCTTGCGTCAGTTCCCTGAGAATGATGGTTTCCAGCTTCATCCATGTCCCTGCAAAGGACATGAACTCATCCTTTTTTATGGCTGCATAGTATTCTATGGTGTATATGTGCCACATTTTCTTTATCCAGTCTATCACCGATGGACATTTGGGTTGGTTCCAAGTCTTTGCTATTGTAAACAGTGCCGCTATAAACATATGTGTGCACGTGTCTTTATAATAGAATGATTTATAATCCTTTGGTATATACCCAGTAATGGGATTGCTGGGTGAAATAGTATTTCTATTTCTAGATCCTTGAGGAATCGCCACATTGTCTTCCACAATGATTGAACTAATTTACACTCCCACCCACAGTGTAAAAGTGTTCCTATTTCTCGACATCTTCTGCAGCATCTGTTGTCTCCAGATTTTTTTAATGATCATTCCAATCTGCATGAGATGGTATCTCAATGTGGATTTGATTTGCATTTCTCTAATGACCAGTGATGATGAACATTTTTTCATACGTTCATTGGCTGCATAAATGTCTTCTTTTGTAAAGTGTCTGTTTATATCCTTTGCCCACTTTTTGATGGGATTGTTTTTTTTCTTGTAAATTTGGTTAAGTTCTTTGTAGATTCTGGATATTAGCCCTTTGTCAGATGGGTAGATTGCAAAAATTGTTTCCCATTCTGTTGGTTGCTGGTTCACTCTAGAGATAGTTTCTTTTGCTGTGCAGAAGCTCCAAAGTTTAGTTAGGTCCCATTTGTCTATTTTGGCTTTTGTTGCAATTGCTTTTGGTGTTTTAGTCATGAAGTCGTTGCCCATGCCTGTGTCCTGAATGGTATTGCCTAGGTTTTCTTCTAAGGTTTTTATGGTGTTATGTCTAATGTTTAAATATTTAATCCATCTGGAGTTAATTTTTGTATAAGGTGTAAGGAAGGGATCCAGTTTCAGCTCTCTACAGTGCCTAGCCAGTTTTCCCAACACCATTTATTAAATAGGGAAGCCTTTCTCCGTTGCTTGTTTTTGTCAAGTTTGTCAAAGACCAGATGATTGTAGATGTGTGGCATTATTTCTGAGGCCTCTGTTCTGTTCCATTGGTCTATATATCTGTTTTGGTACCAGTACCATGCTGTTTTGGTTACTGTTGGCTTGTAGTATAGTTAGAAGTCAGGTAACGTGATGCCTCCAGCTTTGTGGGTTTTTTTTCTTAGGATTGTCTTGGCTATGTGGGCTCTTTTTTTGGTTCCATGTGAAGTTTAAGATGGTTTTTTCCAATTCTGTGAAGAAACTCAATGGTAGCTTGATGGGGATAGCATTGAATCTATAAGTTATTTTGGGCAGTATGGCCATTTTCACGATATTGAGTCTTCCTAACCATGAGCATGGAATGTTTTTCCATCTGTTTGTGTCCTCTCTTATTTCTTTGAGCAGTGGTTTGTAGTTCTCCTCGAAGAGGTCCTTCACATCCCTTGTTAGTTGTATTCCTAGGTATTTTTAACTGACCGTGAGTGTGAACCACTAGGTGGCACCATTTCCTCTCAAATCTGGGATCTCCTTGAACATTTGCAATATGACACTGGTCACTAGGGGGAGGCCCAAGTTTCATTTTCAGATGTAAAGCTAAAGGACCGAAATGAAATGATAGTTTCACTGCATTCTATGAATTGAAAACAGCTGACTAACTTTTTTCTTCTTGGCAAAAGAAGTTTGTCCTACATTAGTCTAGCAGGTTTATGTAAGAGTTGTCTCCTCTGATTTTATACCCAGGGAGCAAGACACAAGAAAATGTGGGCAAAAAGGCACAGGTGGGCAAAAAGGCACAGAAAGGCAAATACCACAAGTTCTCACTCATAATGGGAGTTCAAAAAGTAGATCTCATGAAATGAGAAAGTAGGATGATGGCTATCAGTTACTGGAAAGGATGAATAGATAAAGAGAATTTGGTTAATGCATGCAAAATACAGTTAAGGAATACGCTCTAATGTTTGATGGCACAGTAGGATAACTATAGTTAACAAAGATTTGTTGTACAGTTCAAAAGAGCTAGAGGAGAAGGTTGAAATGTTCCCAACATAAAGAAATAATAAATCTTCGAGGAGATGGGCATCCTAAATACATCGATTTGATCATTACGCATCAGATGCATGTATCAAAATATCACTCCCCATAAATATGTACTATTATTATGAATCAATTTTTAAAAAGAAATTATGTGTAACCTAGGTTGATGTTAAGTATGAGACAGAATATGAGTAGAGCCTAGATGGAGAGTTGGGCTTAGCAGAGGAATAAAGGGAGAAGGTCTGTGATGGTGGTGGTGATGTCTGCAAGAAATAGGAAGTAAGGTTTGAAGGATGAAGTTCCAGAAAGTGAAGATGATTCACAAGTGCCTATTTAGAGAGGAATTAGGTGGCCCCGAGTTTTGCATCAAAGGGAAAATCTGAATGAGGCACAGCAGTGACTGCTTAACATACGCAGTAGTATTTAATCCCTTTGACTTCTATGTAGCAGAATAAAAGCGTAGTCTTAATTTACTGAGATTAGAAACATGAAATAGCTCTCACAAGCTGACACACTTCATTTACCCTGAGTTGGAAAATAAGTTTCAGACCTCGTAGACTGGATGGGACTGTTTTACCTCCCTATCTCCTTCCTGTTGATCATGGGAAGACATTACAATCATCAGTTAGTGATGTCCTACAAATAGACAAATTCTAAACTGGATTATAAGAGCTTGACTTTCTTAAGCAGTACTAGAAGATCTTTCCCTGCTAGGCTACAACTCTATTCCCCGGATTTTTTTTTCCTTCTGTGTCATTACTATAAGTCTATGAAGATGAGCATTTCTAAACACGAAGCAAACATCAAAAGGAGTTTTACAGGGAGTTACATTTGCCTTTAAAAGAAACTATTTTCTTTACCACCACAAGCCTATGATTATCAGAGTTTTCTGTTGGTTAAAGAACACGACCACTATGAAAATCAACAAAGAGAACACATCACCTAAGATTGGATCAAGACCACAGACCAAGCAGGAGTTGAATCTCTGCCCATCTTTCTTTGAAATTTCAAATATTATTAAATTTACAAAACAACAAAAGAACAAAACATTAAACTCTACAGTGTTGTGAAAGAAGACAGTGACAACATTTGAAAAGAAGTGTTTAAGAACTCCTGGCAGAAGTCAATTCTAAGCAAAAAGAACAAAGTGGGAGGCATCACACTACCGGACTTCAAACTATACTGCAAAGCTACAGTAATCAAAACAGCGTGGTACTGGTACCAAAACAGAGATATAGACCAATGGAACAGAACAGAGGCCTCGGAGGCAACACCACACATATACACCGTCTGATCTTTGACAAACCTGACAAAAACAAGCAGTGGGGAAAGGAGTCCCTGTTTAATAAATGGTGTTGGGGAAACTGGCTAGCCATGTGCAGAAAGAAGAAACTGGACCTCTTCCTGACACCTTACACTAAAATTAACTCCAGGTGGATTAAAGACTTAAACATAAGACCTAACACCATGAAAACCCTAGAAGAAAACCTAGGCAAAACCATTCTGGACATAGGTGTAGGCAAGGACTTCATGACCAAAACACCAAAAGCATTGGCAACAAAAGCCAAAATAGACAAATGAGACCTTATCAAACTCCACAGCTTCTGCACAGCAAAGAAAGAATCATCTACTTTGGGGTCTGAGGTGGGAGAATTGCTTGAGCCCAAGAGGTGGAGGTCCAGTGAGCCATGCTCACACCATTGCATTCCAGTCTGGGTGACAAAATGGCACCCTGTCTCAAAAAAGAACCCATAAAACAAAAAACAAGAAGATCTAGCTGTAGATATGAAGCTCTTTTCTTTGTGGTGTCACATTCAGGAAGTCACACCTGGAGTATCTGGCACTGTCATCAGCACAATCATGGTATAGGGACATAGAACCCAGGGGATCCTATCTGGTCTAACATCAGGGAGCAGTGAGAGAAAAATCGACTTTCCTAATATCAACTGTATTTTTATTCTTGTGCTGCAGCCAATGCTGTGATCTACCCAGATCTTGATTCTCAGATCACAAACTTCTTCTCAAATGAGGCTTTGATAAAGTCAGAAGTTGCCAAATTTGGTGAATCTCCGGAAGCTGTTGCAGCTAAGTTGACAGTGAAGAAATGCACGGATCAGATAGCGATTGAAAAATGACTTGTCTTTGAAAATGTCCTGGTAATTTTTCTCCTTTATACATCGAGGCTTCTGCTCAGCTGTAAGGTGCAAAGTGACATCAGCTTGCTGCTCTGTGGGGATGCAGGTGGTGGGGCACCTTCCGTGCTGGTTACCTCTTGAGAAGGTCACCCGAGGCCACTGGGTGGGTGTTACCATTTCACCTGCAGAATTCAACTCAGCTGCACACAGCATCCTGCATGTTTCTCTTCCTTGGGTCGCCTCCCTGGATGCCGTGTCCACAGAGTGTGCTGAGGACATGGGCTCAGGCAGAGAGGGTGAAGGGCCAAGCATGACTGCCTTCCCTACTGGGAGCTTTTCTGAGGCCCACCTGCCCTCACGCAGTAGAAATGGTCATTGTGGAATGTCCTGGAAAGTGTGAAAGCCTTGATCAGGGAGAGAAGGCAGGGAGGGAACTAGAGCTGGGCCTTGCACAGACACGGTGTTGGTGGGCTGGGAGGAGCCAGGAGCCCCTCCCAGCTCCTCAGGGTCCACGCATCCCTCTTCACCCATGGCCAGTGGGTGAAGACTTTTGCTGCTTTACCTCCTGCAGTGCCATGGAAATGGGATGTTCTCACTCTGTCTTTCTCAAGAAATCAGAGGATTCCAGGGTTCTCTCAGCCTGGCTGCCTCTGGGTTGCTGTCCTGAGGTTTAGCTGAAAATACCCATAGAAGCTGCAGGCTCAGAGCTTAGAAGTGCATAGCCCTGATGCAGAAATCCCTCATGGGAAGGCTGAAGTCTCCTAAAAGCCACTCTTCCCAGAGGCCCTCCCAGCCCTGCCTGGCCTCACAGCCCTGGTTTCCCCATTGCAGAGATCAAGAGACTCCACTGTTTTGGAACAGCCTAGACAATAACCTCTGGCTGCTCTGTCCACCCCATTTTTACCCTTCTGTGAAGACCCTGGGCCTCACTCCTGGGTCTTGCCAGGGCAATTGGCCCGGTGGAGAAGCACTGCTTTCTCACCAGCATGGGTGTTGTAAGGCTACCAGATCTAGGCCTCAGTTTCCCAAACTGAGTTGTTGCCTCTGCCTTTCCAGTTGTGTTTGAGGAAAGAATTCTATTGTCCTCTTGGATGTTAGCCTGTCATTTCCAGCAGCAGCATGACTGACCCAGTTTTCTTTTCTTTTTCTTTTTTGGGGGAGAATTGTGGCAAAATGTATTGCATGACATGTAAAAACTCTTATTCTGGTTTCCACGATCTTTCAGTGATACCCTGATCTTAACTAAAAAATGTGAAGGTTTCAATGTCTCACTTTAATAGATCACTTGCCCTGCACATCTCCACTGGTCTTCTTATGATCTTGCAGTCTCGGGCCTTGAGTCAAGGGTGGTTTCCATAGGAAAGTAGCCTTCTGCTGTGGCTGATAATCAACTCCAAAGAACCTGCATCCTGCTACCAATGGAGCTTGAATCCAGGCACTCAAGAGGGAAATATTGGGTAGGAATCATCCTGTATTCCCTACATATTTCCCATCCTGCAGCTGTGAATGAAAACCATGGTAATGAGGAAACAGGAATTACAAAGTTACTGCTGATCTTGGACTGAGGGATCCCCCAGCCTGCCTGGGTATCCAGGCACATGGTTCCCACCAGCAGCAGCCCTAATGTGATGTCCCCTGAGACCCACAGCCAGCCTGTTTGGTGCCATTTCTGTATGCTGGTTTCTCTCCTCTGTCATGTCCAGTATACTTTATTTTACATCTATTACAACTTCAGGGCATCTTCAGGTTTCCACCTGGAGTTCACATTGTTTTACTCCCCACACTCAGAGCTCTCCTCAGTGTCTGCATCACTCACCAGCACCGGAGGCAAATGCTTCCTTCCTCAAGCTCTCTCAAGAGCTCCTGACATCAGCACCCCAGCCAACTGGACAGCTCCCAGTGCGCACTCCACAGTCGTTTCAGGAGCAGGGACTTGGATGAATCTGGAAGCCATCATTCTCAGCAAACTGACACAAGAAGAGAAAACCAAACACTGCATGTTCTCACTCATAGGTGAGTGTTGAACAATGAGAACACGTGGACTCAAGGAGAGGAGCATCACACACTGGGGGCAGTTGAGGGGGTAGCGGAGGGACAGTAGGGGGTAGGGAGGGTGGGGAGGGATAACATGGGGAGAAATGCTGGATATAGTATACACTTAAAGTAAAAAGAAACAAACAAACAAAAAACTGAGCACAGGTCTGTCCTCAGGCTACTCTCTCTTTTATGAGCCCAGGCTAACGCATGAGCCCAGCAAGTACCCTTACCAGACCCACGGAGATGTCACAGGTTCCTGGTTTGGTATCCTGTGGCTGCTGGCATGAACCTCTGCAAGCTTAAAGAATTAAAACAACAGATTCTCTTGTACCTCTGGGGGTCCGAAGCCCAACATTGGTGTCACTGTGGGGAGGTCAGGGGGCAGTAGGGCTCTACTCACTTTGGGGCCTCTCAAAGAGTTCACTAAGGGCTTCTTCTGGCTTCTGAGTTGCTGACCGTCCTGGTCCTGCAGCCACACCACTCCAACCTCTGCCTCCATGATACATTCCCGTCTCTTTTCCTTTCCATGTCTTATCCTCCTCTGACTTTTCATTACTAAATACAGGGGTTGGGGTTAGGAAGCACCAGATTATTCAGAATAATGTCCTCATCCCAAGGTTATTAACTGAATCACATCTACATAATGCTTTTTCATCTTGTAATGGAACATTCACAGATTCCAGGGATTTGAACGTGGATATCTTTTGGGAGATGGAGGCATAAGTCAGCCAACTACGGCTCCCTCCCTCCTGACTCCTCACTGTACACTAAGTTCTATTGACTCCAAGGCCACAGCATCACCTCCACGAGTCCCTCCTTTCCCATCACCCATGTTACTCATGGGACTCCTGGCATCACCAGGACTGTCGCTTAGGGCCTCTGCCTTAGCTACCTCCATAACCTTTGAAGCCTGGGGGTTCCAAAGTGCTCACTTTTTTCACCATTATGAGCTAATCACATTCATGTCACATATGGTAATGTTTTCCTTCCTGGGATGCTGTTAAAATAGTATAAAGTGGGATCTAGCAAGACCATTCAGGCTGAGACAGGGAGAAGAGGGTATTGAGAATCATTGTTTAAAGGGGACAGTTTCTGTTTCGAATGAGAATTTCCTAGAAATGTACAGTGTGACAACATCATGAATGCACTGAAGGCCACATAATTGTACACTTAAAAATGAATGAAATGACAAGTTTCATGAAATGACAATACAATAAAAGAATGTAAGGACTGCTGCTCTCTGAGGGAAAGAAGGAATGTAACTGCAGGGGAGCTGGGCCTGTATTTTGCCCCAGGAAACACCTTCCTAGACATGCCAGCATCCTACAGGCAGCAAATCTATGGGTGTCCGTGCTCTCATTGATTCACACCCTGCATTTCTTCTTTGCTGATGATTTACTAATTTTGAAGAACATCTAGTTCAAAAACATGAGATTGAGGTTTACCAAGGATGTAGGATTGACTCATGTAGTATGTCTTGAATTTATCTCTTCAGGCCTCTCGCAAGACCACTGATCTAAGTAGAGTCTCATAAATTGCCCCCTGGACAAATACTATGAATATCTGCCTTCTTCTCCAGTGTTTTCTCTCCATGATCTATCTTTCAGTTCGTGACAAGCTCAATATTCTGAATACAGTTTTGGTTTAGTCATTGATTTTTAAATACATGCCTCAATGTATTATAAAATAAAGCTCAATATCCCTATCCAGAAATTAGAATATTCAAGTTTGCATATTAATCTAAACTTCACATTTCTAAAAAGGTCTTTCTTTCTTTCTGCCTCTTTCTTTCTCTTTCTCCCTTTCTTTCTACCTTTTTCTCTCCCTTTCTCTCTCTTTCTCACTGTCTTTTTTTCTTTCTCTCTCTCTTTCTTTCTTCTTTTTCTCCTTCCTTCCTTCTTCACTCCCTCCCTTCCTTCCTTCATTCCTTTCCTTCTTTCTTTCTCTTTTTATATTTCCATCTTTTCTTATATTTGCATCTTTTCTCTTCCAGCCATGGTTTCTGACAGAGCTAGGGCTTAGGAGAAGAGGAGAGAGAAAGAAATGTGAAAGTGCTTAATATACTAACAGTGCTTTGTGCTTGGTTCCTGTTCTCTGAGCCTCACACTGGCTTTGTGTCTCTGGAAAGTTTCAGCGGTGCTTCTTTTGGGGTCTAACCTGTACATTGTAGTAGGTTCAGCAGCACCCCTGGCTTCTTTTCACTCAATGCCAATAGCATCCCCATTGCCATCCAGCCCTGACAACTAAAAACATCTCCAGACTAACATCTGCAGGGTTCAAGAAAAGAGGGAAGTAGATGTGGCCTAGTTGGAGATCACTGCTCTGGAGTGGGAAATTTTATATCCGTTCTCAATAACTCTACTAATGGCCCATGGGACTGGACATTCACAACTCTAGGGTCACTACAGTTACTAGTAACATTGAGGCACTGAAAAGAAGAAAAATCACAAACTTAAGGAACCTGTTGGTGTAAATATTTGCTGGACTAAATCCGCAGATGCATGTGTACAGGATTAAGGAAACACAAATCATAGGAAAATGTCATGTGGAGTAAGTTTACTAAGTTCACCAACCCCTTCAGGGTTTTGGTGAAGGAGCCACAAAGAATTAGCCGGGGGCGGACACCTGTTCCTGGCTCCGCCTCCAAATACGGCTCCTGGTCCGAACACATTGGGTGGATCCAGGTCAGATGGTGTCATGGAAATGGGTGCTTCTTGGAAACAGGAACATTGCGGTTGCCTAGGCCCTGGTTGGCACAGTCTCCAACTACCTCCTCTCCTTACCTGTGTCCTCACACCCTAACCCTGAACTCCTCCTCCAGGAAAGGACAACATTGGTGTAAATGTTCCGCATGTCACTCTGATGTCTGGTTTATTGTCATGTCTGATGTTTCCCTTTACTAACGATTCCAAATAGATGAGCACGTTTTTCTAAATAGACCTAGTACTGAAATATGTAATATCCTCAGGAAAGTCTTGTAAAACACCAAATTCTGCTCCAGAAAATCAATTACAAAGTTATTCATTGAGCATCTACTGTACAATGTTGCCACACAAAGACAGAAGATGCAGAGGCCATGCTGCCCAGGGGCATGAGCAGAGAGGGAGGGTCAGCATCACGGTCCTGCAGATGTCAGGATGGAGCTGCCCATGGAAAGCCAGGGGCCCTGTGAAGGGGGAGATCCAGGAGACACAGGGGCTGAGGAAGGGGGACAAGATGTGGGCCATCTTTGATGTGGCTTTGGGAATGAATGAAGCGTTTCAGCACAGAGGGTCTGAGGCAAGGGTGGTGGAGGAGGGGAGGGCACAGGGAGCAAAAGCCTCAAGCAGAAAATTGTGGGGCTCGTGCAGAAGTTATCACAGATATCACATAGGGCAGCAGTCCTTGGAGTCAAGGCCACCAGGACCCATCTAAGCCACGATTCACAGGTCCCTCATGGTCCGGCAAAAGAGGAAGATAATGTTGAGAGCAGCATGTGGAGGCAGAATGCCTGGCTTCATATCCTGTTTCTGCTACTTTCTAGCTGTGTCCCGGGAAGTTCTATGGAATCTCTGTGTCCCGTGTCCTTTAGCTGGGGTGAAGTGATCTGCCCACCTCATGGGGTGGTGACCACACATCTAGTTTGCTCAGGATTGTCTTGGTTTGCATTGTTGTCTTGGTGTCCTGCTCTTTTAAGGTTCCCATTAATTCTCCAAAGTGCCCCACATCTACAATCAATATTATAGCCACCCTGCTCATAGGATGGTGACTGTGAGATTCAAAGAGGCCTACAATAGTTCCTGTCATTTAGGAATGGGTATAAGATATTATTTCATTCATGTATTATTAAACCATTTTATGAAAATTGCTAAGAATTAGATTGTAAGTGTTCTTATCACACAAACAAATAAGTTTTGAGATGATGGATATGTTAATTACATTGAATTAATCCTTACTAACCTAGTAGTGGGTGAGAGGCTTAACTAGTTGCACAGAATGAGGTATAAAAGTAATATGTGTTATCCTTCCTCAAACACATTGGAGGAGGTTCATACCTGCAATGTACAATTTAAAATATGAAACTTCATAATCGCCTCATGTTCAAAAACCATTTTTCTAGGCTTTTTGTTCAAATGCATAAATCACTAAGCAATATTGCTCTCAAAAAAAAGTTGTTATTAACATTAAGGATGGCAAGGCCTTTCAAATGTCAAAAAATATTAATACATATTCATGTGAGTCTCCTGGAAACCTGAGGACAGATCAAACATAGCTATTTCTTACCAAAGACTTTCATTCTTTCTAGAGACACCAGCTCACTCCAGATAGAACCTCTGAGTAATTTACCTTTGCAGTGTGCCTGATACACTGTGTGATGACTGAATATTAGTGAAACCAAGCAGAACACTGAAAAACACTACACTTCTCCAGGTTCTGAATTTCATTGAGAGACCCAAGCAAAGACCCTTTGTGAAGATAAGAAACTGCACCTGCAACATAAGTATGTTGATCTCTGGGGCTCTCCTAGTTCTCTCTGGGGAAGGCAGTTTTGCCAATGAGTCTTTTTGGCCTGAGTTACTCATATTTAACTCATGAGTGAATGATTACCTTTTTATGCCCTGATGACACATGGAGGTTAAAGAAAACACAACCATTTTAGTGTAGGTATATGCACCTGTCATCTCTGGACTAAGAGGTGACAGAAAAGGGCCATAAGGACTGCAGCACTAGGCAGAGACCCAAGAAATCTTGGCTAAAATGACAGTGCCCCATTTCCTGATAAAAGTTTTTCACTTCCCCTGGGAATGAAGGATGCCAGCCATGGACAACTGTGTGCACAGCTAAGTACATAATCCTTCTACTTTCTGTCATCCCAAAATAAGGTTTGTTCTTGGCATCTGAAGCTCTGGCAGAGTGACGGCAAATATATGCCACAAGTAATCCAGAGAGCAAATAATGCATTCACAAGTTATTAAGAGGGGACACTTCTATCTGGCCATCTTATTTATTTTTTTAAACGTTGAGCCAACATTGTATTTCTTGTACCTGTGCCTTTATGTTATTCCTAAATAAACTCGGGTGAGTTTCTATCTCTTGTGCCCAAAAGGCACACTTTCCCTACCTTCCTGACCTCACCAAGTGCCCTTTGCCCTCAGGCCCTGTACTTGCTGTTCCCACCCTGGAACACTCTTCCTCAGATGTGTCTCTGTATATCACTTTCCATTCATTCAAGTCTCAGCTGAAATGGCACCTGCTCTCCAGGCTGCCTTGGGCTGCTTACAGGACACTGCCCCTCACCATCCAGTCCATGATGGCATTCTGCCATTATGGATATTCTGTTATTCTTTGCAGCAGTTCTCACTTTCCAATATCTCTGATTCATTTGTAGACTTATTTGTTGCCTTTCTTCTTAGAAAGGAAGTATATAAAAGCAAGGACTTGATTGAATTTTTTCTACAATGAAATTTGTGAGGCCCAGCTCATAAGAGATGTCCACGGGTTTTGTGGTCAACAATAGATGTGTGCATAGATGAAAACTACCGTTTATTCAGAATTCTCTTATGCTACACCATGTTATAAAAACGTGGCATAGAGTGTCTATCATCACTACAAATTGTAGCATAGAATCACTTATACTCATTTTACAAAAGAAGGGAAAAAAATCCTAGAGAAACCAGCATTGTAACTTGTCCAAAGACATGGCATGACTACACATGGCCTCCAGGATCTAAGCCCATATCTGCATGAGCCTAAATCCCATCACCGCCCACTGCCCTGCACTGCCTGCCCAGGAAGTCAGTTACTCCACTAACTCACAGCATCCTTTCAATCAGTGGAAGGAAAACCCTAAAAAGCTACCAAAGTGATAAATATTAATTCATAGATTTCTACTACAGTGAATTTGTAAACTTGGGTTAATTTAGTGAAGAAAAATAAGAATTAATTCTTATTTTAAGAAAAATAAGATTATGTTAAAACAATTTTTTAAAATAATAGTTATTATTTTTAAAAAATAATAAAGAAAACACAATTCTTATTTTTAAAACATTGAAACTTGGAGTGATCAAAAACCACATTAAAAAAAATCAACATCACTGGTCATAAGAGAAAAGCAAATCAAAACTGCAAAGAGATAGATACCATAACATGCCAGTCAGCATGACTGGTGATTATGAAAAAGTTAAGAAGGAACAGATGCTGGCTGGGTGCAGTGGCTGATGCCTGTAATCCCAGCACTTTGGGAGGCCAAGGGGGGTGGATCACGAGGTCAAGAGACCGAGACCATCCTGGCCAACATGGTGAAACCCTGACTCTACTAAAAATACAAAAATTAGCTGGGTGTGGTGGCACATGCCTATAATCCCCAGCTACTCGGGAGGCTGAGGCAGGAGAATTGCTTGAACCAGGGAGTCAGAGATTGCAGTGAGCCAAGATTGCACCACTGCACTCCAGCCTGGCGACAGAGTGAGACTCCATCTCAAAACAAACAAACAAACAAACAACAACAACAGCAACAAAACAGATGCTGGCGAGGTTGTGGAGAAATAGGAATGATTTTACACTGTTGGTGCGAATGTAAATTAGTTCAACCATTGTGGAAGACAGTGTGGTGAGTTTTCAGAGATTTACAACTGGAAATATCATTTGATCTAGGAAACCCCTTACTGGGTATCTACCCAAAGGAATACAAATCATTTTATTATACAGATACATGCACAAGTATGTTCATGGCAGCACTATTCTTAATAGCCAAGACATAAAATCAACCGAAATACCCATCAATGATAGACCGGATAAAGAAAATGTGGTAAACATACACCACAGAATACTATGCAGTCATAAAAAGGAATAAGATTGTGTCCTTTGCAGGGACATGGATGAAGCTGGAAGACATTATCCTCAGCAAACTAACGCAAGACCAGAAAACCAAATACTGCATCTCACTTACAAGTGGTAGCTGAACAACGAGAACACGTAGACAAAGAGAGGGAAGCAACACTTACTGGGGCCTGTGGGGGATGGTAGGGGAGAGAATATTAGGGAAAAGAGCTGATGCACACTGGGCTTAATATCTAGGTGATGGGTTGATAGATGCAGCAAACAACCATGGCACATGTTTACCTATGCAACAAACCGGCACATACTGCACATGTGCCCTGGAACTTAAAAAAACAAAAACCCAGATATTAGGTATTAATATATTTCCCTTCAAATTTGAAATTTTAATGAAAAAAATAATAACTATGGGTGGGGAAGGACTGCCTCTCAGGGGAAGATACAGGTATTGCACCTACTCCAACTATAATAGTTTCAGGAGAGAAAGACAGACAGGATATGAAGCTGTCTGCACCTTGAAGTATAAGGAGCAGCAGAAGAAGACGTAAGAGGAGTAAAAGTGGAAAGAGTTGAGGAGAGAAAAAGCACAAGACAGGAAGGAATAGAGAAGACACGATCATAATCACCACAGTGACAAGAGCACAAGGTCATGCTGCTGGGTTTTGCTTTATATTTTGGAAAACACTGTCACATCCAATTTATCTGGAACCATGTGTCATTATTGCACTCCCCAAATTGTCAGGGGACCCCAAATCACTGCCTACTCTGTTTCTACAAACAGAACACAGGCTGGCTAGGTTCCCTCTGGTGCACGCTAATGCGTCCTGGTCCCATGCCACGTTGACACATTGCTTTATTCCTGGAAGGGACTAAGGTGCCTCCCTGGGGAATAAATAGAGCAGTGCTGGGTGCTTACCTCAGCAGCGGCTTCCTTGATCCCTGCCACACACAACTGAACACCGACAGCACCCGCCTCACCATGAAGCTGCTGATGGTCCTCATGCTGGCGGCCCTACCCCTGTACTGCTATGCAGGTGAGTTCTGGGCAGGGAGGTCTGCCTCAAAGCTAGGGGTTGTCACCTGGGCCCCTGTAAAAGAACTCCCAGACCCCAATTCCCAGCACAGGTCAGCCTCAGTACAAAGGGTCCGGGTGTGACAGGACTTAGGATTCCCTTTAGTTCCTGACAATTAAGCAGGCACTGCTCTCGTGGGCTGTCCCCTGCATTGGAGCTGCACGCTGTGTGTCATGGCACTCAGGGTCACATTATGGACATAGCAACCACAGAAACCAGGATGAGTCTCAAGATTGAATATTGGAATTAGCTGTTTCAGTGTTGCAAGGGAGATATGTAAATAAAGGCCCCCACAGACAATGAAGCAATCATGGGTCTCCTTGAATGTGGAAAGAAATAGGAAACCTCGCAGGACAGAAGTTCCAGGCTGCAGAGTGTGACCCAGCATCTGTCACTCTGTGGGGCTCACTCTGTGTTCTCAGAGTTGTTCTGAGTCTTTCCAGGATGCGCTTTCCATCTTTCAGGCTCAAGGCAGATCGAGGAGGAGAACTCACACCACCTAAAGTCTTCTTCCAGCCCTGAAGATCCAGTGGGAGGAAAAAGCCTTGACAGCTGGAATCAGCACTGATAGGTCCCATCAGTGGCCTGCCTTGTGTAATTCACAAAGCTTCCCTTGAACACTGCCTCATTTGTTCCCAAAGTAGTTGCAGATGGGTGAATAGCTGACAAGCTCACAGTCAACTAAACAGAAGACAGCAGAGCCCAGAGCACAAGCAGCTCATGCAAATCCACATCCTGAGCACTTTCCACTCCCCAGAAGTGTCCTATCACGAGCAAAAAGTTCTGTTTCAGGTTCCTTTTTATTGCAGTAGAGTTAACAGAGCTAATGGACAATATCCTAGACCCATTCATCTGAAATCTTTGAACCCCTACTTGATCCTGGGAATGATAAAAGGGAAACATCGCATGATTTTGAACCAAAGAAGCTCAAGTAGTATTTGCTGTGTGTCCCCAGTCAGAGAACCTCATTTCCTGAGGTTCCTCTTCACCAGGGACACACAGGATTGGGCTGATCTGAGCTTTAGCGGTCAGGAGAATTTGCACAGCCTGAGTCAATGTTGCCGAATTGAGAACTTGGCACTCTCCACCATAATCTTTCTGAATTTTGGTCTCTCCTGGGAGGTAAGCAGATGACTAGCCTCAGAGCTCATCCCCAAAATGGGTTCACCCCTCTGGGAATGGCCCATGTTCTTATGTCTTTTTCTCAGGTTCTGGCTGCCAACTGCTGGAGGAAATCGTTGTAAAGGTCATGGATCCAGAAGTGTCTGTACCACAATTCCAGCAATATCTACACGAGTTCTTAGACGGTGATGAGAGTGCAGAGGCTGTAGGGGAAACTAAACAGTGTTTCCTCAACCAGTCAAATGAAACTCTGCACGATTTTGGAGTGATGGTGTTAATTCTTTTTTTTTTTCTTATGTGCCCTTTCAAATCACTGTCCAGAAAGAAATAGACTCTAAATGTGCCACAAGGAGTGTTAAGAACTTGTTGAAGAAGTTTTCTTTATACATCAGTTAATTTAATTTTGTCCTTAGTGTGCTTTGCCACTGCACTTTGAAAGTCTTTAGGGAGTAATAAATGGAAAAGACAGGAAAAAAGGAAAGAAAAGAAAAGAAAAGAAAACTCCAAAAAAGGAAGAGCTAATCATCAGCTCTCCAGTTCATTCTCTGTCTCTCTCTTTCTCTCTCTCTCTCTCTCTCACACACACACACACACACACACATAAACACACATTCATATGAATGCAGAGAGACACAGCAGGCACACACACATACATAGAAACACACAGACACATGCACATAGACACACAAAAAGAAACAGAGACAGAGACTCGCAGGTACAGACACACACACATTTTCTTTCTTTTTTTTTATTTTTGTGAGGCAGGATCTCACTCTGTCACCCAGGCTGGAGTGCGGTGGTGCGATCTTGGCTCACTGCAACCTCTGCCTCCCAAGTTCAAGGGATTCTCCTGCCTCAGCCTCAGCCTCCCGAATAGCTGGAATTACAGGTGCCTTCCACCACACTGGGGAAATTTTGTATTTTTTGGTTTCACCATGTTGGCAAGGCTGGACATTTTCTATCAAGAGAAAATATCTGATTCTCAAAGAGCCACTCACTGCTCGGAACAACCAACAATACAATTTTCCCTTTCACAGTAACAAATAATCAAAATGTTCTCAGATTTTTTTAGAGTCCAGAAAATACCATTTGTGCAAATTCTACAGATTCTAATATAAAGAATTGAAAACCCATGCCCAGATTTGTTAGCACACATGACTGGGAATCATGCACCATTTAATTGAGCACCTCAGGAAATGGGAAGTGCAGATCATGGTGTGAAACAGCACGAGTGCCAGAATTCTTTAACATAAAGCTCAATGGTTATAACAACAAGTATTTCTTCCTATTTAAAAACACACATTGCTTACAGATTCTATTTTTAACAGTTATTTAATATTTCAAAATTCCATGTGAAATATTTTATGGTAGAAAGTTTGGAGATCTACCAAACAATTGTAGAATTATTTTCTCTTAAAAAGTCTGGAGTATTCTTGCTGAGAGTGTCTCTAAAAAAAAATCTGGAGTAGACTAATCATTCCTAGCTCCAATATTTTTTAATCTATACCAACGTAGCAGTGGAGAGCCTCAGAGTGTTTCAATATTTCTCACTTGCAAGGCCACACAGCAACTCCAAAACATCACATTCATGTATTTGAGCTGAGATTTTAACAATTCTCTGTTGAAAGAGTTGTATCAGAATCAGTTTATATTGGCAGGTCTTCATAAAATACCACAGATCACATATTTATTGGATAAACTATTTCAAGGAATAGGACTTTTGGAGAAGAAAGTATTAAGGGGATCGCTGGTGGAAAAAAGGTCTTAAAAATGACTCCTGTTGGGTATCAGGAAGTGTCTCCTGGACCCGGCACAGTGGCTCACAACTGTAATCCCAGCACTCTGGGAGAATGAGGTGGGCGGATCCCTTGAGGTCAGGAGTTCAAGACCAGCCTGGCCTACATGGTGAAACCACATTTCTACTAAAAATACAGAAATTAGTTGGGCCTGGTGGCAGACACCTGTAATCCCACCTACTCGGGAGGCTGAAGCAGGAGAATGGCTTGAACCTGGAGGCAGAGTTTGCAGTAAGCCAAGGTCATACCACTGCACTGCAGCGTAGGAAGCAGAGAAAAACTGTCTCAAAAAAAAAAAAAAAAAGTGTCTCCTGGAGACAGAATAAACGAAAAGAGAATTCTTGTTTTGGTTCCATTTTAAATTTTCCTGGGTGTGAGATGTTTGTGGACGAATGTAGGAAAACAACATGAAGAAAAGTTTCTATATTTGAAAAGTTCACTTTCTAAGAGTGATTTGCAAATTTAAGTGGCCTGCTTTTGTTTTCCAGCAAGTAATGTACGACAGCCCTTTCTGTGATCTCTATTAACTTTATACAAGACCATTGGCTCAGACACTGTAAGACGGAAGACGGCCAGAAAACTGCTGCCTACTGCTAGAAACCATAATTTTTTCTTTTTCTTTTTTCTTTAGACCTTGTATGTGAAACTGCAAGGCAATGATCGAAACCCCAAATTTGTTTTGATTTCAATAAACTAACTGCAAATCACAAAGTTTCCTTTGTTGTTTCAGGAAAGGGAGGCTTTCCAGGCCTCACAATCAGGCCGCCTGTGGGAGGCAGACACAGACAGGCCACAGACAGACCTTGCAAGTGTCGGGTGAGGGACGAGGCTTCTGCGAAGCACTTGCTTTCTCATTACTTTTTTTGCCCAAGCACTGGGCCTCCCTCTGAAGACTGTTTCCCTACACCCATCCCACCACCTCCCCATGCGACTCTCTCTGGGGTCCTCAAGCTCTGGGGTCTGAGGTGGGGTCCTGCTCAGAGGCCTTGCTTTCACTTTGGTACTCCTGCCCATGCTGAGCACCACTGGCAAGGCCAGCTCCTCTGCACTGTCCCTGGACATCCCCCAGG
Organism: Cacajao melanocephalus; assembly: GCA_963573385.1. Classification (NCBI taxonomy): domain Eukaryota; kingdom Metazoa; phylum Chordata; class Mammalia; order Primates; family Pitheciidae; genus Cacajao; species Cacajao melanocephalus. Next base: position 31,100 of record CAUYLG010005103.1, on the reverse strand, counting down.
TGTGCTGGGCCCAGACCAGAGCCAGCCAGGGAGGGAAGGCCTGCAAAGCAGGGTGGATGCTGTCTGGATTTTCAATTTCAATTTTTGTTATTTGTGGATGTTGGCCTCAGATTTGATTATTTTGAATAGTGCATTAAAATAATCTTTACAATGTTTTAGACATATAAATGTAATTACTGCATTTCACAGCACCCTCCTGAAATTGTTGAGTTTCCCTGGGTTTTTTCTTTGCAGTGGGAATGGGGTCCATTCTCCTCTGCCCCACAGTGAGCTGCAAAGGAGGGTGGAGAGGAGTGAGTGTGCTCTGCAGGGACCCAGCACAGCAGGGTATGTTTACATGGAATCTGGGGTCTCCTTCATGTTCTGTCCCCAGCATACCTGTCACCAGGGGTAGGTTATTGCCATCTCTTCTGCTCTTATCTCAGCCTGTCCCTCTTCTTTCTGGGGCCATCCCTCACCCAGGAAGACCCTGTCTATTTCTCAGGACAACTCGCCTCCACCAGGGCCAACTCTTTTCTCAGGCAAGGCAGCTGCAGGGATCCAGGCCCACAATATCTATAGGGGATCATAAACATAAAATAATTTTAATGAACCATTTATAAAGTGAATATAACTGTGATGAATATACATCAATGAATCTAGCCAGGAATATATACTCTATTTTACCAATGCAGTTGTAAAATACAAAGTTTAATACGTTTTTTTATAAATACATGGCCTACAAAGGCAATAAAATATCTGTGACCTGCAGAAGTCACAGTGAGGCCTTGGGCCCAACAACTTCCAAAAACCACAGGCCACCCTCTTTGGTTTAAGCTCTTGAAAGAGAGGAAAAGGGGGAAGAGATTGAGAACTAGGAACTAGAAGATGGGCACATGGGTAGCAGAAAATATAAATCTGTATAGAGAAGGGCCTGGCCCATTTGGTGAGGGGGCCTTATACATTCTAGAGAGGCAACAGGCTATAAGGGAAGGTGCCACTCCAGGATATCCATGCCACCTGGGGAACACCCCACATCCAAAACCAGGTTCGCACTTGTGGATGAGCCTATGTCCGAGAATGTGCAGTGGAAAGGGGACCCTATGCATGGTAAGCAACAGACATGAGAGCTTCTGAAATTCACAAAATGAACATTGTGGAGAAGAGTTTTTTTTTTTTTTCAAATTGTTGTTTGTTTGTTTTTAAAGCATAACAAGTTCATTTAATCCAAGTTTTACTTTACATAAAAAGCTTCAGAAATGACAAAGAACCAACAAAGACGGTTCATTTTAAAGCTTAGACTTAATAAAGTGTAGCAGCCATGTAGTAAAGTGATTGGACAAAAAGGGAAACATCTCATGCAAATAGACTGAGTGGGAAATTCCAGCAAGGCCTGCTGTTGAGATTCTTCTTGTTTTCTCTGTGTGGCTTTCCCAGAGAAGGCCCTTAAGCAAACTTGCGGGTGGTGACAAACTGTACCTCAGGTCTTTCATGCCTAAGGTACCCACACCCAGAACTTTTGGAGATTCCTGAGAAACCCATCACTGTTACCCCCAGAGTCCTCATCTACCGTAGGACACGGGACTCCAAGTGGCTAGGCTGGGAACCAGATGAGACTCCAGATTGCTTAGAGGAACCATCCTGGGTGACTTATGACAACCACTGCTTTTTCCGGAACTGATCTGCCCAAGCAGGAATGACAGGCCTTGAACTGCACTGCCAGCGGATCACCTGCCAGGCCGCTGGGTGCTGCAGGCTCTGCTGCTGCAATCACTGCAAGAGGCCATGTCAGAAGCAGAGAAACGTGACTCCTGCCTCCTTCCACCTTCCAATCTCCCAGCAATATCTTCCACTGGAGACTCACAAGGAGCCAGCTGCCATGAGGTTGTGAGATGGGAAATATGCAGGCCTCCATTTTAGCAATAGAGGGATACATAGGAAGAAGTAAATCTGGACCTAACGAAAAATGAGCCTTATCTGGCTTCCCATGATAACAATCTAGAGTCTCGGTCTTAATTTTTCAGCCAATTGCAGGCCATTTATCTGACCTATTGAAGAGTTAATAGCTGGAAAGTTTCTTGCCTACAATACAATAAATGAGGCTTAATTAGCTCAATAGAGACATCAAAGAACAACCACAGGAGGCTTAACGGGCAATAGCCAGGTACTAGATCATCCTGGAATAGGAAAACTTTCTGCAAGTTTATGCCTTAGTGCCAAAGGGTGGCTGACCTACAGCCAGAGAGTGTTCAGGGAAGATGCTATGGCTAGGTGTACATAAAGTATCAGAGCTCATGGGAGCAATGGGGGCCAATGTTAAATAGCATAAAAGGCTTTTATTATCCATTTCACTGCAATGCACTTTATAGGAAGAAAGGACTTTCTGCTGAGTAAAGTATCAAGTTCAGAAAACTGTCTCTCGAAACCCATGGTGAGGACCAGCTCATCAGTTTCCTCATCCATCTTACATATCCTGAGGTTATTTATTCTGCTTCTCCATGCAGCTCTTCTAGAGTTTATAAATCACTTCATTCAACCTGTTGTGGATGTCACAGGGTAACTGCTTTTCTCTCCAGAAAAAGATGGAGAAAATCTATTTATTTTATCTCCTAAGTGGTACCTGTTTTGGCAAAGGAATCACATGCCCCCCTTTTCATTTTGTACCTTTGATGTGGTTGTGGTTTACTGTCCTTATGTGTGTTGTTTACATGTGGGGCCAACTTACAAAGACATGCAGATACCTTATACGTGGGTGAGCACACCTTATACACTGTGGGGATGGACAAGGAGAGGTGTGAGGACCTGACCTGGGTCACTGCTAGGCAGTTCTCTCTCTGGGATTCCTTTATGTGGAAGAGGAGGTAAAAACAGAACCAGGGTGTGATGGTTAATACTGAGTGTCAACTTGATTGGACTGAAGGATACAAAGTATTGGTCATGGGTGTGTCTGTGAGGGTGTTGCCAAAGGAGATTAATATTGGAGTCAGTGGACTGGGAAAGGCAGACCCACCCTTAATTGGGACACCTTCTAATCAGCCCCCAGCGAATATAGAGAAGGCAGAAAATTTTGAAAAGGAGAGACTGGCTGGCCTCGCCTTTCAGCCTACATCTTTCTCCCATGCTGGATGCTTCCTACCCTCCAACATTGGACTCCAAGGTTTTCAGTTTTGAGACTCGAATTGGCTCTCCTTGTTCCTCAAGCTTGCAGACAGCCTATTGTGGGACCCTGTGATCATGTAAGTTAATAGTTAATAAACTCATATAGATGAGTTTATATTTTATAACTCATATATGTTTATCTTTTAATATTAATTTTATATTATCATATATAATAATATTAATTTTATATAATAATATAAATATGTATATGAGTTAAACCAAAGTACCAGAAGTGGTTCTAGAGGAACAGATATTAAGGATGGAGTTCTTTCATTGTTTGGGGGGTTTCTGGAGCTGGCTGCTTAATATGATTAGATGCAAAAATACCAAGGACTCTACTTCTAATAGTATGGAGAATACTGATAGTTTTTGTTGTAAATTGTTTAGAGAGCTACACAAAATAAATGCATTTGATACTCCTGATTCACCACTCATGAGGGGCAAGGAGTTTAGTGACTCTATACATAATACCTTTGACCTTATGTCAGAACCCAACATAATGAAGCTGGTTGGTTGCTCCTAAGTTCAGTGGACAAAGAAATGAAAGAAAATGATGAGCTCAGGGATTCTGACTCCCAGCTTCAGAAGCAGATACTAAGCCTCAAATCTGTTAATATTGACCTGAGTGAGAGTCTTATTTCCTGTAGAAAAACAGCTGAAATTGTGGAAAAACAGACACAAGCTCTTATCATACAAGTGGCTGACCTGCAAGGAAATGTGCATGCACAACCTTGACAGGTGTCAATGAACAGCTTCCCCATCCCCAGTAGTGCCAACATCCCCTCTGTGACCCATGCTGCCATCAGCCTTTCCACATTTGTCTGAGGAGATAAACCCTGTGCTGCCTGAGGCAGCAGTGATGGCCTCCCCTGAGGCAGTTGCCAGGAAAAATATTGATTCTCTTCAGGAGCCACCCCCAACACCCGTGTTTACTTCTGGACCTATAACTAGACTAAAGTCCTAGAGGGCTCCTAGGGTTGAGGTTGAGAGTGTGACCCATGAGGAGGTGCACTACACACAAAAAGAACTGTTTGAGTTCTCTAATTTATATAAACACAAATCTGGACAACAGGCATGGGAATGGATACTAAGGGTGTGGGATAATGGTAGAAGGAACATAGAGCTAGATCAGGCAGAATTTATTGATTTGGGCCCACTAAGCAGGGACTCTGCTTTTAATGTTGAAGCTTGGGGAGTTAAAAAGGTGCTAATAGTTTATTTGCTTGGTTAGCTGAAATATGGATTAAAAGATGGCCCACTGTGAGTGAGCTGGAAATGCCTGATCTCCCTTGGTTTAACGTAGAGAAAGGGATCCAAAGGCTTAGGGAGATTGAGATGGTCGAGTGGATTAGACCTACTCATTAGTCACTTTAGACCTACTCATCCCAGCTGGAAGGATCCAAAAGATATTTCCCTGACCAATGCCTTGAGAAATAGATTTGTGAGGCATCAACTGCATTTTTGAAGAGCCCTGTAATTGTTCTTCTCTGTATATCAGATCTAATGGTGGGAACTCCAATCACTCAAATACAAAACTTAAACACAATGAGAGCAATTGGATCTTCAGGTGGCAGCAGCCAAGTGGTGGCACTCAACCATCAAAAGCAAGGTGGGTGTAACTACCATAATTGACAGCAGAGGCAAAGCAGCAATCAGAATAGTCTGACTTGTGTAGAGCTCTGGCATTGACTAATTAATCATGGTGGTCCTAGAAATAAAAAGCTAGAAAGCCTAGTGCAGTCTACCTAATTTATGTTTTTCATTTTTTTCTGAATTAAAAAAATTATTTTTAAAAATTTTACTTTAAGTTCTGGGATACATGTGAACGTGCAGATTTGTTACATATACATGTGCCATGGTTGTTTGCTGCATCTGCCAACCTGTCATCTAGGTTTTAAGCCCCACATGCATTAGGTATTTTTCCTAATTCTCTCCCTCCCCTTTACTCCCACCCATGGACAGGCCCCAACGTGTGATGTTCCACTCCCTGTTTCCATGTGTTCTCATCGTTCAACTCCCACTTATGAGTGAGAGCATGCAGTGTTTGGTTTTCTGTTCCTGCATTAGTTTGCTGAGAATGATGGCTTCCAGCTTCATTCATGTCCCTTCAAAGGACATGAACTTATTCTTTTTTATGGCTGCATAGTATTCCATGGTGTATATGGGTCACATTTTCTTTATCCAGTCTATCATTGATGGGCATTTGGGTTGGTTCCAAGTCTTTGCTGTTGTAAATAGTGCTGCAATAAACATACATGTGCATGTGTCTTTATAGTAGAATGACTTATAATCCTTTGGATATATACCCAGTAATAGGATTGCTGGGTCAAATGGTATTTCTGGTTCTAGATCCTTGAGGAATCACCACACTGTCTTCCACAATGGCTGAACTAATTTGCAGTCCCAAAGCGTTTCTATTTCTCGCCATTGTAACTGGCATGAGATGGTATCTCACTGTAGTTTTGATTTGCATTTCTTTAATGACCAGTTATAATGAGCTTTTTTTTCGTATGTTTGCTGGCCACATAAATGTCTTCTTTTGAGAAGTGTCTGTTACTCAGTCTCATCCTGTGAAATTCCAGTGTTTTGCTGAAACTGTAGCAAGGCAAGCCAAAAATAGTATTAGAACACTCCCTCCATTAAAAGTTCTCACCCAATCCAACTACTACATACTCTCTCCCAGGCCTCTGGGGTACCTTGGAAGAGTGAGTCCAGGAATCCAGCAGGACAGAAAGCTAGGGCCTTGTGCAGGTGAGCATGACTAATCCTGTCAACTAGCTTCTCTGGGACCAGTGTAAAGGTCACAGTTGTCTCCATGGGGCAGCACCTATGACAGTCACCAGGATACAGAGGGCAAAGGAGGAAAGAGGAGAGGAGGGATGCCACTCTATCTTTCTCTCCTCACTGGTTCACTCAGAAAAGAAGAAGGAAAATGAGAAATGCCTTTTTTCCTCTCTTTTCTGATAGGTAACAAACCATCTGAAGTCTACACTCCCCTTGAGTGCATTCTGAAACACTGGAACTCCTTTAACTCCAAAACTCTAAAGAAAAATTGCTTACATTATATTGCATAAGGCCATGGCCATCTTGCAGACAGGAGCCCTGGCCTCCTCAGGGAAGCATTATTTCAATACTATCCAAAATCTAAACTTTTCTTTGCCCTGCAAAACAACCCAGGTCTTTGTAAGCATTGTAAAACTAACCCTAACCCCTTGACAGCCATACGAGGCAAGCCTATGATGCTAGCTGGTTATTTTGCCTGTTAGTTGATGCAGTTTCTTCATAGCCTCGATGGTCTTTACAATTTGGTGTGTTTTTGCAGCAGCTGGTACTGGTTGTTCATTTTCATGTTTAGTGCTTCCTTCAGGAGCTCTTGCAGGACAGACTTGGTGGTGACAAAATCTCTCAGCATTGCTTGTCTGTAAAGGATTTTTATTTCTCCTTCAAAAAGCAAATATTTTAAAAAGGCCATGATACCTTTCAGTTCACATAACTTTAATTCTTAAAAAATAAAAACAGCCTTGGCTGGGCACAGTGGCTCACGCATGTAATCCTAGAATATTGAGAGGCCGAGGTGGGTGGATCACCTAAGGTCAGGAGTTTGAGAACAGCCTGGCCAACATGGTGAAACCTCATCTCTGCTAAAAATACAAAAATCAGCTGGGCATGGTGGCACAGATCAGTAATCCCAGCTACTGGGAAGCTGAGGCAGGAGAATCACTTGAACCCTGGAAGCAGAGGCTGTAGTGAGCCAAGATTGTGCCACTGCACTCCAGCCTAGGCAACAGGGCAAGAATCTATCTCAAAAAATAAAAATTGAGGGGGGGTGCCAAGATGACCAAAAGAAGCCAGCACCTGAATGCAGCTTCCAGTGAATGAGATGCAGAGGGTTAGAGGACTTCACGATTCCAAACAAGGTGCCGGGTTCATTTCTGTGGGACAGATAGGGCTCTGAAAATAGGCCCAGGGAAGGAGCCAGAGAGCAAGAGACACCCAGGGGGGGCAAATTAAGATGGGGGTGCTGCACGTCCTCACCTGAAACATGTAGCCGGCTAGGAGGGTCAGGGGTCATTGCTCCGAATCGGATTCTGTGCTTACCTCATCCCTCCTGCAACCCACAGTCCATGAGAGCCCTGCCAGACAGAGTGGCACCATAGGTAGTTGATGCAAATCTGAGCAGCGGCTACCACGGGGTGCGACAAGTTGTCGCAGGGACCTGGGTGGGAGTTTGGACTAATGCCAGTGGGATGGACCATCCCACAGAGGGAGGCAGAGTTGAAAGCAGGGAAACAGACCATAAGTACTGGCAGGCACCACCTACACAGAACTCAAAGTGAAGCCCTTGTTAGAGAGCTTGGCAGCAAACACACCAGCTTGACCCCAACCAAGAAGATGCAGCTCTGGGAGAGATGCCATTGGGAAGGCGGGGCCAATCTCGTCTGCAAACTTCAGGGAAGGACCACCCACCCAACAACCTGACTGAACCCGAGAGAGCCCAGCAACGCCCTCTACAGGCCAAAAAAGATACCATTCCAACCTCAACAGAAAAAAACGACCACTCAGAGACTCCTCCTGAAATCACCAATTTCAAATATTAAAGGGAGATAAATCCATGAAGATGGGAAAAAAACAGCACAAAAATGATGAAACCATCAAAGAACAGAACACCTCTTCTCCTCCCAGGGATCACAACTCCTCACCATCAAGGGACCAAAAAAAGACAGAGAATGAATCTGACAAACTGACACCACGCCCAGCTAATTTTTGTATTTTTAGTAGAGACAAGGTTCCACCATGTTGGCCAGGCTGGTCTCGATCTCTTGATCTTGCAATCCACCTGTCTCAGCCTCCAAAAGTGCTGGGATTACAGGCGTGAGCCACTGCACCTGGCCTTAGGTTTTATTTTTAAGTGCACGTATTTTCTGGCGTGATTTTTAAAATACATATTTATTCTACAAGCAATGTTCAATTAATAATAACTTACCTATTATTGTCCCAAGTGTATAAACATTACTATTATCATATGAAGGTAGGTTTAGGGTAAAAAAAAGCTCCCTTACTTAAAACCCTTGAGAACAAAGAGCCCCCCTGGTCATTTACAGTTGTGGAAAAGAAGACAGAATCACATTTTAATTTTAGTAGATTCACTTTGGCATGGATGAAGAGAATGTATCGCAGGAAGGCTTCACAGAGGCTTGGAGACAATTTAGGAGATTTCAGTCTAAGTCATGAAAGACACAGACCAGACTGTGTTGGTGACTACATGATAGGAAAAGAGATATTTGCAGAGGCGATGCTGTAGCCATGGAGGAAATAAAACGTAGTGCACTGCTAGGAGACAGTAGGAAGGGGAGATGTTTTTGGTTGATTCATGTTTCCCCCCCAAAAAATGTCTACATCCTAATCCCTGGAATCTGTAAATGTTCCATCACATGACAAAAAAGCCATTTTCAGATGTGATTAAGTTAAAGACTATGAGATGGAGACATTATTTTAAATAATCTGGTGGTCGGCTGGGCGCAGTGGCTCACGCCTGTAATCCCAGCACTTTGGGAGGCCAAGGTGGGTGGATCACGAGGTTAAGAGATCGAGACCATCCTAGCCAACATGGCAAAACCCCATCTTTACTAAAAATATAAAAATTAGCTGGGAGTGGTGGTGCATGCCTGTAGTCCCAGCTACGTGGAAGGCTGAGGCAGGAGAATCACTTGAATCCTGGAAGCGGAGATTGTAGTGAGCTGAGATCGTGCCCCTGAACTGAGGCTGGCAACAGAGCAAGACTCCATCTTAATAATAATAATAATAATAATAATAGTATAATAATAACAATAATCTGGTGGTCCCTAAACCCAACCCCTGCATTTTATAATTAAAAGGCAGAGAAGGATTTGACATAGAAATAACAATAGGAAAAAAATGTTTTTATCATGGAGAAAGGTTGGAGTGATATGCCACAGGACCAGGAAAGTCAGAAGCTCAGAAGCCAGAAGCAGCTCTTAATCATCTCTCCCTCACAGCCCCCCAGGGAACAGAGCCCTGTTGCCCCCTGACCTCCCAGCAGTGATACTAACGTTGGGCTTCTGACCTCCCAGAGGTGTCAGAAAATCAGTTCTTTTAAGCCACGAAGCTTGCAGAGGTTTGTTCCAGCAACCACAGGACACCAAGCCAAGAACCTGTGGCATGTCCCTTGCTGTGGTGTCTCCCAAGCCCAGGGGACTTGCTGGGCTCATGCATTAGCCTTGATGGACTCATGGAAGGGAGAGCAGGCTGTAGGAGGACCCTGTGCTCAGTTTCACATCCTGCTCCTTAAATGAATGTATAGTGCCCGCTTGGAGCTGTCCAGTTGGCAGGGGTGCTGGGCTCTGGAGCTCTTGAGAGAGCTTGAGAGAGAAAGAATTCGCCTCAGGTGCTGGTGAGTGGTGCGGACACTGATGAGTGCTCTGAGTGTGGGGAGTGAAAAAATGTTATCTCCAGGTTGAAACCTGGAGATATCCTCAAATTGTGATAAATTAGGAAATAAACATGACAGGGAAGAGAAACCACAGTGCAAAGGTGGCACCAAGCAGGCTGACTTTTGGTCTTAAAGGACATCACACTAGGGCCATTGCTGGGTGGGAATCTCAGGCCTGGACACCCAGGCAGACTTGGGGGTTCCCTCAGTACAAGGCCATCGGAAACGTTGTAATTCCTGTGTCCTCATTACCATGGCTTTTATTTAGGATCACAGGATAGGAAATCTCTACGGAATACTGGATGATTCCTACGAAATATTCCCCTCTGGGATGCCTGGACTCAGGCCCCATTGGTAATAGGATGCTTGTTCTCTGGAGCTGATTATCACCCACAGCAAAAGGCCACTCCCCTATAAAAGCCACTCTTGACTCAAGGCCCGAGACAGCAGGATTATAACAAGACCAGTGGAGACATGCAGGGCAAGAGATTTATTAAGGCAAGACATTGAAACCTTTACATTCTGCAGTGAATGAAGATCGGGGTATCATTGAAAGATGGTGGAAACCAGGATGAAAGTTTTTACATATCACACATTACTTTTTGCCACTATTTTTAGCTGAAATAGAAAAGGAAAAAAAAAGGAAGGTGAGGTGAGTCATGCTGCTGCTGGAGATGACAGGCTCACATGCAAGAGGCCAGTGGAATTCTGCCTCCAAAGGCAATTGGAAGGGCAGAGGCAAGAACTCGGTATAAGAAACTGAGGCCTGGCCAGGCACGGTGGTTCACACCTGTAATCCCAGCACTTTGGGAGGCCGAGGTGGGTGGATCACGAGGTCAGGAGTTTGAAACCAGCCTGACCAACATAGTGAAACCCCATCTCTACCAAAAATACAAAAATTAGCCAGTCGTGGTGGCAGTGTGCACCTGTAATCCCAGCTACTCAGAAGGCTGAGGCAGGAGAATCACTTGAACCCGAGAGGCAGGGGTTGCAGTGAGCCGAGATTGTGCCACTGCACTCCAACCTGGGCGACAGAGTGAGACTCCATTTCAAAAAAGAAAAAGATAAAAAAAGAAACGGAGGCCTAGAACTGGTGCCCTTACAACACCCATGCCAATGAGGGGGCAGCCTTTCCCCACCAGGCCAATTGTCCTGGGGGGGCACCCAGGACTGCAGCCCAGGGTCCTCATGGAAGTTGGAGGGGAGGAGTGAACAGAGCAGCCAAACGTTGTTGTCACAGCTGCCCCCAGGACTGTGGAATCTCCCGTTCCCTGCAATGGGGGACTCAGGGCTGAGAGGCCAGGCAGGGCAAGAAGGGCCTCTGGGAAGTGTGGCTTTCAGGAGACATCAGCCCTTCCATGTGGAAATTCTGCCTCAGGGCTCAGGCATTTCTTAGTCCTGAGCCTGCAGCTTTCGTGGGCATTTACAGCTGAACCTCAGAACAGCAACCCAGAAGCAGCCAGGCTGAGAGGGTCCTGGAAACCTCTGATTTCTTGAGAAAGACAAACCGTGAAGATCCAGGCTTCCATGGCATTGCAGGAGGTAGAGCAGTGAAAGTCTCTGCTCACTGCACGTGGTCAGGAGAACAGCATGGGTGAGTAGGAAGGGGAGCATGGAGTCTGGGGAGCGGGGAGGGGCTCCTTCCTGGCTCTGCAGAAGCTGCAGAGAAGCCCAGCCCACCAGCGCAGCATCTGTGGGAGGACCAGCTCTAGGTACCTCCCTGCCATTTTTTTTTTTTCATTTTTCAAGCCTCTCATGATCCCAGGACGTTGCACAGTGACCGTGTCCACCGCGTGAGAGCAGTGGACACAGTCAGGAAAGCTCCCAGGCATGGAAGTGGCCATGCTTGGCCCTTTACCAACCCCGCCTGGGCCCCGGCTCAGTCCCCATGTCCTCAGCTCACTCTGGGGACACAGCAACCAGGCAGTTGACCTGAGAAGGAGGAACATGCAGGAGGTTGTGTGCAGCTGAGTTGAAGTCTGCAGGGGAAATGGCAGCACCCAGCCTGTGTCCCTGAGTGACCTTCCCAAGAGGTGACCAGCAAGGCAGGTGCCCCACCACCTGTGTCCTCCACAGAGCAGCAAGCTGACCTCACTTTACCCTGTGCGGCTGAGGAGAAGCCTGGACACCAAAGGAGAAATAAATTACCTGGACTTCTTCAATTAAAAGTCGTTTCTCAAGGGCTATCTGATCCGAGCATTTCTTCACTTCCAAAGTGTCTGTAACAGCTTCTGGAGGTGCATCATATTTGGCAAGTTTTAACTTGAACACAGGTTCACTAATGAAGAAGAAGCCTGAGATCTCAGATAAAAGAGCTGGGCAGATCTCAGCATTGGCTACAGCACAAGAATAAAAATACACTTCATGTTAGAAAAAGTTGATTTTTCTCTCATGGCTGCCTGATGTTAAGCCACACAGAATCCCCTGGGTTCTGTGTTTCCATACCATGATCGCGTTGATGACAATGCCAGCTCTTCCCGGTGTGACTTCCTCAAGGTCACACAACAAAGGGAAGAGGTTCATACCCCCAGCTAGACTCCCTCTCTCTCTCTCTCTTTTTTTTTTTTTTGAAACAGAGTTTTGCTCTTGTTGCCCAGGCTGGAGTGCAATGGCACAATCTCCGCTCACTGCAACTTCTGCCTCCCGGGTTCAAGCAATTCTCCTGCCTCAGCCTCCAAGTAGCTGAGATTACAGGCATGCACCACCATGCCAGGCTAATTTTTTTATGTTTATTAGAGAAGGGGTTTCTCCATGTTGGTCAGGCTGGTCTCGAACTCCCAACCTCAGGTGATCTGCCCACCTCGGCCTCCCAAGGTGCCAAGATTACAGGCTTGAGCCACCACGCTCAACTTTTTTTTTTTTTTTGACAGGGTATCATCTTCTCAGGCTGGAGTGCAGTGGCGCAATCTTGGCTCACTGCGGCCTCAACCTCCTGGGCTCAAGCGATCCTCCCACCTCAGCCCCCCAAGCTGAAACTACAGGTGCATGCCACCATGCCCAGCTAATTTTTTGTAGTTTTTTTTTTTTTTTAATGAATACTGGTTATCACCATGTTGCCTGGTCTCAAACTCCTGAGATCAAGCAATCCGCCCACCTCGGCCTTCTGAAGTGTTAAAATTATAGGTATGAGCCACCATGCCTGGCCCACAGCTAGACTCTTGACAGCCTTAATCTTATACTCCATTCCCATAGCCCAGAATCACCCCAGACCTCACATGACATCCTCTGACACAGATCTCATCCAGGAGTAAAGCTCAGGCAGAAGAATTCCTAACATTTTCTTTCATTTATATTGCATAAAACTTCCTAGGCGCTGGGGAGAAGAAATAGCTCTGAGCTTTATGAGAGGCTCATTCAACAAGCACAGAAAAAGGTCTGGTATTTTGGTTTGGTGAAGACTCCGACCCCAGGCTGAATGAGTGACCTTGTGCTTAGAGGAGGGTACTTCCAGGGGCTGGTGCTGGACTCATGACTGATGTACTGACCCTGGTAGCAGCAAAGGGCCAGCATGACCAGCAGGAGACATACCGACAGCCTCATGGTGGTTTATTCTGCTGTGAGCTCAGCTTTCACAAACAATGAGTGATTTGGACTCCACCCCAGGAGCCTGCGGAGCTGTGGAGTCCAGGGCTATTTGTATCTAGGGAGCCTAGCTGGCACTGGTCACGAGGCCTGGCTCCCAGCCCACCCCTCCTACCCACAGCTGCTCCCATCCATCAGGGTCACCTCCCAATGCCTCCCTGCATCCTGAGTGGGGCGGAGCACAGGAGGGCAGCTCTGTGGGAACTCAAAGACTTTTATGGAAGAAGGGATTTACAGGCTACGTCAACAGTGGGCAACAGTGAGAGCAGCAGTGTCTCTCACTTCCATCACACAGGATGATGAGAGTCTCTGAGCCAGCTTTGCTGCCAACACTAACAAGGGTGAGAGTCAGTGGTGAGGATCACAGCTACATGGGTTATGATCCTCATTTATGGGCTCTAGGACCTTTGGAAAATTATTCAGTTTATGTAACCCAAGTTTTCCTATTTGCCAAAGTGGGCAAATAATGGTGCCTACATCATTAGGCGACAGATGATCAAATAAGTGTGTTCATGGATATATGTGTTTAATATTTACCATGTTCTGGCTGGGCGTGGTGGCTCATGCCTGTAATCCCAGCACTTTGGGAGGCTGAGGTGGATGAATCAGGAGATCAGGAGTTCAAGACCAGCCTGGCCAAGATGGTGAAACTTTGTCTCTACTAAAAATACAAAAATTAGCCAGGTACACTGGTGGGTGCCTGTAATCCCAGCTACTCGGGAGGCTGAGAGAAGCTGAGGCAGGAGAATCACTTGAACCTTGGAGGCAGAGGTTGCAGTGAGCGAAGATCGTGCCGCTACACTCTAGCCTGAGAGACAGAGCACGACTCAGTCTAAAAACAAAGAAACAAAACAGATTTACCAAGTTCTGGCACATAGCAGGTCTCAATAAATGTTAACCACCATTATCTTGTCCTTTTTGTCATATATGTCATGATTTGCCTAGTGGTGACTGTGAAAGTAACAGTGGTTTTCCACATCCCTAGAAAGAAAATTAGCAAGAGGATGATGCTTCCCCAACTGTCCCAACTCCTACTCTTCTAGTAGAAGCCAAGACTTTGAAAACAATTTCAGGGAAATTTAATAATCAGCTCATCAAGCTCTAGATTGACTAACAGGAGCTCCTTTTTAGTTTTTCTTTCAATTAGGAGGATCAGAGCTTCTATTTTTCCAGGGTTTCAGCAGTAGAGCAGCCCATGAAGACTCCTCCTCTGCCTCTCACCAGTTATGAGCAGTGCATTCCAGGGAAACACAGGGAAGCACAGAATGTTCTGGGTGAAGGGATTGGGATGTAGAGGAGTGTATCTGTGTACTGCTCAGAGACATAGAGAATTTGTTTCAATCTCCTGACCTCATGATCCACCAGCCTCAGCCTCCCAAAGTGCTGGGATTACAGACATGAGCCTGTCTCTACTAAAAATACAAAAAATTAGCTGGGCATGGTGGCACACACCTGTAGTCTCACCTACTTGGGAGGCTGAGGCAGGAGAATCGCTTGAACCCAGGAGGCAGAAGTTGCAGTGAGCTAAGATCACACCACTGCACTCCAGCCTGGGTGACAGAGTGAGATTCTGTCTCAAAAAAAATTGTTAAAAAAAAAGAACCAAAAACAAACAAGAAAACAATGTGTGGAAGGATCCCAGAGAACAGCATGAGAGAAGCTGACACAGTATAAACAAAGTGGCTTGTGAGGAACATCTGGTGAACCTGAAACACACAGATGTACATGGTATAATAAAGAAGGAGTTTGTGGCTAGAGAACAAGATGGGCCAAATGAAATGGAGTTGCACTTTCCTCTGTGGAAAGTAGAATGGGTGGGAGAGGTGAGACATTTTCAGATTTTGTTACTCCACTGCCTTTTTTTTTTTTTTGGTATTTTAATATCTCAGGTCAAAATAACAGATTTTTCATATCCCTTAGGATAGCTGAGTAAAAAGGACAAACAAGTAAACTAACAGATTTGAAAATAACATTGTAACAAGGAAGTGTAGAGGCAGCAACCCTAGTGCACTCTTGGTGGGAATGTAAAATAGTGCATCCATCATTGGAGAGTATGGGAGCCTCTCAAAAAAAATAGAAAATATCATAGTATCAAGGAATTTCTCCACTGATGATACAGCCACAAGTACTGAAATCAGGGTGTTGTAGAGATACTGCGTGCCATGTCCTTAAGGACACTATTCATCTCACTGAAGAAGATGAACCAACCCAGTGTTCATTCCCAGATGAATGGGTAAAGCAAATCTGGGTATTCATGGACCAGAATCTCTGGGACACATTTAAAGCACTGTCTAGAGGAAAATATATAGCAATAAATGCCCACATGAGAAGCAAGGAAAGATCTAAAATTGACACCCTATCATCAAAATTGAAAGAGCTACAGGAGTAAGATAAAAAAAAAAAAAAAAAAACCTCAAAAGCTAGCAGAAGACAAGAAATAACTAAGATCAGAGCAGAACTGAAGGAGATGGAGACATAAGAAACCCTTTAAAAAATTAATAAATCCAGAAACTATTTTTTCTAAAAGATAAACAAAATAGACCACTAGCCAGATTAATAAAAAAGAAAAGAATCAAATAGATGCAATAAAAAATGATAAAAGGGATATCACCACCGATTCCACAGAAATACAAACCACCATCAGAGATGACTACAAACAACTCTATGCACATAAACCAGTAAACCTGGAAGAAATGGATAAATTCCTGGACACTTGCACCCTCCCAAGCCTAAACCAGGAAGAAGTCAAAACCCTGAATAGACCAATAACAAGGTCTGAAGTTGAGGCAGCAATTAAAAACCTACCAACCAAAAAAAGCCCAGGTCCAGATGGGTTCACAGCCGAATTCTACCAGAGGTACAAAGAGGAGCTGGTACCACTCCTTCTGAAATGATTCCAAACAATCCAAAAAGAGAGAATCCTTCCCAAATCATTTTATGAGACCAATATCATCCTGATACCAAAACCCAGTAGAGACTCAACAAGAAAAGAAAGCTTCAGGCCAATATCTATGATGAACATAGATGCAAAAAATCTTCAATAAAATACTGGCAAACCGATTGCAATAGCACATCATAAAGCTTATCCATCACAATCAAGTAGGCTTCATCCTGGGGATGCAAGGCTGGTTCCACACATGCAAGTCTAAAAACGTAATTCACCACATAAACAGAACCAAAGACAAAAACCACATGATTATCTCAACAGATGCAGAGAAGGCCTTTGACAAAATTCAACAGCAATTTATGCTAAAAACTCTCAATAAACTAGGTATTGACAGAAAGTATCTCAAAATGACCTACCAATGACCTTCTTCACAGAATGGGAAAAAACCACTTTAAACTTCATATGGAACCAAAAGTTAGCCCACATAGCCAAATCAATTCTAAGCAAAAAGAACAAAGCTGGAGGCATCACGCTACCTGACTTCAAACTATACTGCAAGGCCACAGTAATCAAAACAGCATGGTACTGGCACCAAAACAGAGATATAGACCAGTGGAACAGAACAGAGGCCTTGGAGGCAACGCCACAAATCTACAACCATCTGATCTTTGACAAACCTGAAAAAAACAAGCAATGCGGAAAGGATTCCCTGTTTAATAAATGGTGTTGGGAAAACAGGCTAGCCATGTGCAGAAAGTGGAAACTGGACCCCTTCCTGACACCTTACACTAAAATTAACTCCAGATGGATTAAAGACTTAAACATAGACCTAACACCATAAAAACTATAGAAGAAAACCTAGGCAAAACCATTCAGGACATAGGCATAGGCAAGGACTTCATGACTAAAACACTAAAAGCAATTGCAACAAAAGCCAAAATAGACAAATGGGATCTAATTAAACTCCAAAGCTTCTGCACAGCAAAAGAAACAATCATTAGAGCGAACCGGTGGAATGGGAAAAAATTTTGCAATCTACCCATCTGACAAAGGGCTAATATCCAGAATCTACAAAGAACTAAAACAGATTTACAAGAAAAACAAACAAACCAACCCATCCAAAAGTGCACGAAGGGTGTGAACAGACACTTTTCAAAAGAAGACATATATGAGGCCAACAAACATAGGAAAAAATGCTCATCTTCACTGATCATTAGGGAAATGCAAATCAAAACCATATTGAGATACCATCTCATGCCAGTTAAAATGGCAATCATTAAATAATCTGGAGACAATAGATGCTGGAGAGAATGTGGAGAAATAGGAACACTTTTACACTGTTGTTGGGAGTGTAAAATAGTTAGTTCAACCATCGTGGAAGACAGTGTGGCAATACCTCAAGGACCTAGAAATAGAAATTCCATTTGACCCAGCAATCCCATTACTGGGTATATATCCAAAGGATTATAAATCTTTCTATTATAAAGAGACATGCACATGTATGTTCATTGTGGCACTGTTTACAATAGCAAAGACCTGGAACCAACCCAAATGCCCATCAATGATAGACTGGACAGGGAAAATGTGGCACATATACACCATGGAATACCATGCAGCCATAAGAAACAATGAGTTTGTGTCCTTTGTAGGGACATGGATGAACCTGGAAACCATCATTCTCAGCAAACTGACACAAGAACAGAAAATCAAACACTGCGTGTTCTCACTCATAGGTGGGTGTTGAACAATGAGAACACAAGGACACAGTGAGGGGAGCATAACAATCTGGAGTCTGTTGGGGGGGACTAGGGGAGGGACAGTGGGGGGTAGGGAGTTGGGGAGGGATATCATAGGGAGAAATGCCAGATACAGGTGATGAGGTTGGATGCAGCAAACCACATTGCCGTGTATGTACCTGTGCAACAATCCTGCATGTTCTTCACATGTACCCCAGAACCTAAAGTGCAATAAATTATATATATTTTTAAAAGGGCCTTGAGCACATTCTCTTTCCTAAGCCCTTACTTTCTGTTGATGCATTTATTCAACCAACAAATCATTTTTATCCTTCATCACACAAACATTACCTTGGCTTCATAGAATGGAACGTTCCATGAAAATCCAGTCACCAAACTTAACCATGAGCTGAATCTACTTGGAAACATACAGGCCCAGAGGGTTGCAAAAACTTCTGTAGTTAATGAGAATAGTGGTAATAAAAAGAGTAGCAATAGTTTTCAGTTTGTGTATCTACACCTACAAAACACAATTTATCATATTCACATTCTTGTTACAAAAGTATAAGATATAAACTATTACATTTCTAATAGTATAGTTGACGCAACTGACTTGGACTAATAAGAAACTTATTCAGAGTTACACAGTTTGAAAGCCAGAAGGTCTGACTCAGGTGTGTGAGTTGTGAAGTAATAAGCTGGTTCTCTCAGTCCAAAATCTGGCAATGTTTACATGTGAGGTGGGCTGGAGGTGGATGCAGATTAATTTCTATCTCAGTTGCTCCTTGCATTTTACTTTTTCACTCAAATGAATTCTTCTAATCAATGATGCCTCAAATTATCTCCTTCCTCTAGTCCATTTCTTTTTTTTCTTCTTTTCCTTTTAAAATAAGATCCTATATTGACAACACCAAATGCTGGTGTGATGAGGAGCAACAGGAACTTTCATTCATTGACTGGTGAAAATGCAAAATGGCCCAACCATTTGGAAGACAGTGTGGCAGTTTCTTACTAAACTGAACATATTCTCACCATAAATTCCAGTGAGTGTGCTCCTTGATATTCACCTAAATTAGTTGAAATTTTATTTCCATACAAAAATGTGGACACAGATATTCATAGAAGCTTGATTAAAAATCATCAAAACAGGGAAGCAACTGAGAAGTCCCTTAATACATGCAGAGATTATTAACCTTTGCTACATACAGGCAGAAGAATATGACTCACCACCAAGAAGTAATGAGCTATCATGCCATGAAAAGACAGAGTAATCTCAAATGCATATGACTAAGTGAAAGAAGCCAATCTGAAAGAGTTACCTACCTTAGGATTCCAACCATATGACATTCTGAAAAGCACATATGGAGACAAAGATCTGTTATTGGCAGAGGTTAATGGGGAGGGAAGCAAAAAAAGGGAGAGCACGGGATTTTTAGGGCAGAGAAACAATTCTGATTTTTAAAAAATTTTTTGTTTCCATAGAATTTTGGGAAACAGGTGGTATTGGTTCCATGAGTAAGTTCTTTAGTAGTGATTTGTGTGATTTTGGTGCACCCATCATCCAAGTAGCATACATTGAACCCAGTTTGTAGTCTTTTCCCACTCGCCTCCCCCATCTTTTCCCCCAAGTCCCCAGAGTTTTTGTATTATTCTTATGCCTCTGCATCCTCATAGCTGAGCTCCCGTTTATGAATGAGAATATATAATGTTTGATTTTTCATTTCTAAGTTACTTCCTTTAGAATAATTGTAGCTAGTTCTATCCAGGTTGCTGCGAATGCCATTAATTTGTTCCTTTTTGTGGCTGAATAGTATTCCATTGTATATGTATACTACAATTTATTTATTCACTCGTTGACTGATGGGCATTTTGGCTGGTTCTATGTCTTTGCAGTCCCAAATGGTGTTGCTATAAAAAAAATGCCAAGGTCTTTTCCATATAACGACTTTTTTCCTCTGGGTAGATACACAGTTGTGGGATTATTGGATCAAATGGTAGTCCTACTTTTAGTTATGTAAAGAATATCTATACTGCTTTCCATAGTGGTTGTACTAGGGAGGGTATGCCTGTGCAGGGGCAGGAGTTAGATGTGAACTCTGTATTTTCTACTCAATTTTTTTGTAAACGTGAATGTGCTATGAAAAAAAAATAGTGTGTTAAAAAAGAATCATGCAAATTGCAACAAAAAAATTATCTTCACACGAGGAGAAAAACCCGTATTGATAAAAGCCGAATCAATGAATTGTACAATAATATAGATAGCTGATCAAGTTTGGTGAAAATCTAAGATGATCAACTAAAAAAATTAAAAGAAATAAGGGTACATGAAGTGAGCTAAATACAAGCTAAGAATATTTAAAAAATGTCTTTCGTGCAAGCTAGCTACACCACTACATACCATAATGAAGAAATGGTACAACTGACAATAATACAAATACCAGCAATAAAACTAAATTAATAACTACCTGAGTGGAGATATACAAACCTCCAAAAATAGATTCATGAAACTTTTGTCACAACATAAAAAGGAAATCTAGATAAATGGAGGCACACACCTGGTTCCTAGAGGAAAGAGTAGAAAATGTATAGATGTCAACTATGCTCTGTTCTACAACTTCAAAGTCACTTCTAACAGAATTTTGTTTTAACTTTTATTCTAGGTTTGGGGTACATGTGCAAGTGTGTTTCATAGGTCAACAGGTATCATGGGGGGTTGTTGTACAGATTATTTCATCATTCTGGTATTAAGCCAAGTACCCAATATTATTTTTTCTGATCCTCTCCCTCCATCCACCCTCCATGCTCAAGTTGGACCCACTGTCTGTTGTTGCCCTCTATGTGTCTGTGTGTTCACATCATTTAACTCCCACTTATAAGTGATAACATGAAGTATTTGTTTTTTTTTTTTTCCCTGCATTAGTTTGCTAAGGATAATGGCCTCCAGTTCCATCCATGTTCCTGTAAAAGATATAATCTTATTCTTTTTCATGGCTTCAAAGTATTCCATGGTGTATATGTACCACATTTTCTTTATCCAATCTGCCATTGATGGACATTTAGGTTGGTTTCATGTCTTTGCTATTGTGAATAGTGCTGCAATGAACATAAGCATTCCTGTGTCATTATGGTAGAATGCATTATATTCCTTTAGGTGTACACCCAGTAACAGGATTGCTAGGTCACATGGTAGTTCTGTTTTTAGCTCTTTGAGGAATTGCCACACTGCTTTCCACAATGGCTAAACTTACACTTCCACCAACAGTGTATAAGCATTCCCTTTTCTCTGCAATCTTGCTAGACTCTGTCTAACAGAATCTTACTAGGGAAATTTGATGTTTTGTTTAATTCTGGAGTGCTGTTTGGATCTTTCAAAATTAGAATGTATCCATTGATTAAGGAGTGAGGAGAACCCCAATTTTGGGACCAGACTTATTGGGCTCAAGCTAAACTCTGATATTTTCTACTTGTGAGCTTTTCAGTGAGTGACTTAGCCTTGCAGAAACAGTTTCCTTATTTTTAATCTCAGGTGGTAAAAACAGTGTCTACCTCACAGGATTTACATAAGGAATAAATGAATTACCGGAGGAAAATGCACATGACAGCCTCTGAGCACTAATGTCAATTCCTATTATGTAACCAAAGGAGAAAATACAAAATAATAGGTAAAAAAATAATCAATCATCTCTTTTCAACACAAAATACCAAATGGAATCTAACCTATTCTGCTAACAAGGAATTTTTGTGTACCCTAAGGGTTAACAAAGAATGCTGCAGAATCTGGTTTTGGTTCTATTAGGATCTTCCGTAGTTAAGATCATGACCTTTCAAATTTATTATTTTATGATTACATCAGAGAAACTATTATTATGATGCTGTTCATATTCTTAATAATGTATCTTGGACCTAAGTCTAGATATGCATATGAGTAGGGTAAATATCATTGATTCCCAAGGCACACAAAGTCCTTGGACTTCTTTCCTCACCAGGATGTGTTGGTTCCAATCTCCTTCTGCCTGAGGCTACTCCACAGCAATTATCTAGGGATTGGTCTTCAAACTGGTCATCATCTTCCTAGAAGACGAAAAAATTTAGAGGCTCAATCAAGACCCTAATGTCCAAGCACTTTGACCATACACTTATTGGGTGGTCACTGTGGTTCTCAATTTGTAACTCCTCTTCCACATAAAGGAATACCAGATGGAGAACTGCGTGGCAGAGAATTGGACCAGGTCCTCACACCTCTTCTTGATCATCCCCACAATCCATAAAGTGTGCTGGCCTACCGTGGAGGTACCTGCATGTCTTTGTTATTCAGCCCCGTACATGAACAACACACATGATAACAGCAAGCCACAATCACATCAGAGGTACCATGTCAAAAGGGGATGTTTGAGTCTCCTGAAGAAACAGGTGCCACTTAGGATGAAGAAATTAAGTAGATTTTCTCCATCTTGTTCTGGAGAGGAAAGCAGTTACCCTGTGGCATTCACAACAGGCTTAATGAAGTGTTTTATAAATTTTGGAAGGACTGCATAGAGAAGCAGAACAAATAACCTTAGGGTATGTGAGATAAACCAGAAAAATGATGGGCTGATCCTCATTGTGGGTTCCTAGGGACAGTTTACTTTGGTGAACTTGATGGTTTGCTTACTAGAAAGACATTTCTTCCCCAATAGTCCATTGCACTCAAACAGACAACAAAAACTTTTTGTGCCGTGTGTTGTTGACTCCCTTAATGCCATTAGCTCTGTTACTTTGTGCACACCTAGCCTTAGCGTCTTTCTTGAAATCTCTCTGACTGTAGGTCAGCCACTCTTCGGCTCTAAGGTATATATTTGCAGAAATTTTTCCTAGCCCAGGATGACCTAGTACTGGCTATTGCCCAATAAGACTTGTGTGGTCCTTATTCTATATATTTAGTGAACCAATTAAGCCTTGTTTATTATAATCTAGGGAACAAGCTTACCAGCTATTAACACTTTGAGAGGTCAGACAAATGGCATCCAAATGGCTGAAAAATTAAGACTAAGACTCTAGATTACAATCATGCGATGCCAGATAGGGCACATGTTTCTTAGTTCCAGATTTACTTTTTATTTGTATCCCCCCATTGGTAAAATGAAAACCATTGTGTTTTACATCTCAGAACATCGGGGAAGCTGGCTCCTTGTGGGTTCTCCAGTGGACGGCATTGCTGGGACACTGAAAGGTGAGAGAAGGCAAAAATCATGTTTCTTTGCTTCTCACATTGCTTCTTGTACTGATTGTGGCAGTAGAACCTGCAACACCCAGCAGCCCAGAAGGGCAGAGTGCAGTGCGGGATGATGACTGCCATTTCTGCTGAGGTGGCTCAGTTCCAGCAGCAGCCTCCCCTTCATCTGTAGTCATGGAATCTAAGCAACACCATTTAACTTTTTCTCATCTAGCTCCAGGATTGGTATGGTCTTTTTGCAATTCTCAATCAGAGGGCATCTTTCATAAACTGCTTTTTGGTTCTGTAGTCCTTCAAAATTTGTAACATCAATTTCTACGTGAAATGTTGTTCTGATCAATTTACATATAATGTTTATTTTCTTGACTGTACACTTTCTGATAAAACTGGAAAATGTATATATTATATATCTCTCTCACCTGAGATATATACATACATCCCCCTCTGAAATGAATACATATTTGAAAATGTGTGGTTTGCAGAATACCAAAGGGAAGAGAGAAGTCCCATGAAGGGCAGAACTTTGTTTCACATTGGCTACTAGTTAAAGAAAAGTTAATGAATCACAGAACTGTAAGACCTTAAGGTTTTTCTTTCTTTAGATAAATACCCTGACATCTTCAAAAGCATGTGATCAGCACTATTCAGGTATTTTGCTAATATATGTTTCCTTTGATAGTTGACACTACATAATAGATTGTGATGCTATCTCATTCAGCCTGATCACCTGACCTTCTGACTTCAAGTACCTAAAGAACTCCAGTGATCCAATTTTACCCATCCTTTGTGATGAAAAACCCATGTTGAGGAAGGATAGAAGAAACTGGAATGAGATCTCTGTCTTTATCTGGTTATAGATTACTACTCTCATCCTTTTCTGTGTTGAGTCCCAATAATTATCCATGTCCTATCCTAAACCTCATTTTCTCTTTACCAGAAATAGCTCCTCTATCTGAAGGTTTTATCCTCCAGCATATGTCTGTACTTCAGTTCCCCTTAGTCTTATTTCTATGTAGTTTTATCCCATCTGTTCTTCATCTGCCAGGAATTCCTAAACATTTCTATTCAGATGTTGTCACTTTCTTTTTTCTATAACATTGTACAGTTTAATGTTTTTATCATTGTTGTTTTCTAAATGTATTGATATTTTAAATTTCAAAGAAAGATGGGCAGAGATTAAACTTATGGTCAGTCTGTAATCTTGATCCAATCTCAGGTAATGTGTTCTATTTGTTGATTTTTTATCACGGTCCCATTTTTTAACTGACAGATAACGATGATGATCATCAGCCTGTGGCGGTAAAGGGAAGGTGTTTTTATTTTTATTTTTTATTTTAAGGTGAATGTAACTAGCTCTAAATCTTATTTTGGCATTTGCTTCTGTAGTTAGAAATACCAATCTTCCCAAATTTATACTAGGGACAAATATGAAGATAATTCCAGAGAAAGAACTTGTAGCAGGAGTAGGGGAAGATCTAGCACTATTTAGAGAGTCAAACAATTTCATTAAAAAATGGGCTAAGGATATGAATAGTTAATTCTCAAAAGAAGACATACAAATGGCCAACAAACATGAAAAAAAATGCTCTACATAACTAATTATCAGGGAAATGCAAATCAAAACCACAATGCAATGCCACCTTACTCCTGCAAGAATGGACATAATAAACTAATAATAATAGATGTTGGTGGGGATATAGTGAAAATCAAACACTTCCACATTGCTGGTAGTAATGTAAACTAGTACAACCACTATGGAAAACAGTGTGGAAATTCCTTATAGAACTAAAGTAGAACTGCCGTTTGGTCCAGCGATCCCACTACTGGGTATCTACCCAAAGGAAAAAAAAAGTCATTATATGAAAAAGATGCTTGAACACGCATGTTTATTACAGCACAATTTACACCTGTAAAAATATGGAACCAGCTGAAATGGCCATAAATCAATGAGTGGATAAAGAAATTGTTTATGGTATAACATTGAGTTGTAAAAAGGAATGAAATAACTGCATTGGCAGCAACTTGGATGGAATTAGAGACCATTATTCTAAGTGAAAAAACTCAGGAATGAAGAAACAAACATCATATGTTCTCACTCATAAGTGGGAACTTAGCTATGAAGATGCAAAGGCATAAGAATGATAGAATGAACTTTGGGGACTTGGGGAAAAGGGTGAGAAAGGAGTGAGGGATAAAAAAAACTACAAACTGGGTACAGTATATACTGCTTGGGTACTGGGTGCAGCAAAATCTAACAAATCACTGCTAAATAACTTAATCATATAACCAAACACCACCTGTCCCCAAAAACCTATAGAAAAACAATCAGGCTCTTATAATCCAGTTTATAATTTGTTTCTTTGTAGGACGCCACTAATTGATGGTCATAATGTTTTTCCATGATCAATAGAAAAGAGATAGAGAGGCAAAGCAGTCATATCAAGTCTACAAGGTCTGGAACTAATTTTCCAACATGAGTAAATAAACTACGTCAGTTTGGGAGAGCCGTTTCATGTTTCTATTCTCAGTAAATTAAGAATACACTTTTATTCTGATATATAAAATTCAAAGAAATTAAATAATAGGATTGTGTAAAACACTCACTCCTGTGCCTAATTTAGATTTTCCCTTTAATGTGGACCTCCAGGCTATCTCATTCCCCTCCAAACAGGCACCTGTGAGTCATCTTCACTTTCTGAAACTTCATCTTTCAAATCTTACTTACTATTCTTTCCACACACCACCACCATGATCACAGACCTGCTCCCTTCATTTCTTCATCTGCTAAGGCCAACTCTCCATCTGGGCTCTACCCACATTCTGTCCCATACTTTCATCAACCGAGGTTACACATATTTCTTTTTTAAATTGATTCATAATTACTTTACATGTTTATGGGGCACAAGTGATATTTTGATACATGCATCTGATGTGTGATGATCAAATCAGAATAATTAGGGTGCCCATATTCTCAAAGATTTATTATTTCTTTTTGTTGGGAACATTTCAATCCTCTACTCTAGCTATTTTGAAATATACAACAGATCACTGTTACCTATAGTCATCCTACTGTCCTATTGAACACTTGAGCCTGTTCCTTCTATCTAATTGTATTCTATACACATTAACCAAACTCTCTTTATCTCTCCACCCTTCCCGGTAACTGGTAACCATCATTTTACTCTCCAACCTCATGAGATCAACTTTGAGCTTCCACATGAGTGGGAACTTGCAATATTTGCCTTTCTGTACTTTTTTGCCCACGTTTTCTTGTGTCTTGCTCCCTGGGTGTAAAATCTGAGAAGACAGCCCTTATATACACCAGCCGGGATAATGCAGAACCTTCTTTTGTCAAGAAGAAAAAATATCAGTTGTTTTGAACTCATATAAGCCAGTGAAACTATCATTTCATTTTTATTGTTTAGCTTTGTATCTAGGAATGAAACTAGGGACTTTCTGTAGTGCCCAGTGTCATACTTCAAATGTTCAACGAGGTCCTAGATTTTAGAGAAAATGGTGTCACTAGAGGTTCACACTCATGATCAGTTTAAGGAAACTTCACTATTCCCATCCCTGTGCTGGGCTTGGTGATTTAAATATTAGAAGGACACATTTGTGCACTCAAGGATTCCAATTTTTTGGTAGAGGCAGACTCATAAAGATATTCCATTGGAATCAAATGCAATTGAACATCCACAAGGCCTTGGATGTGGATGAGTTCAGTGCTTCGATGGAGCTATGATCCACAAATTATGAGAACATGGAAAATGGTCACCTAAACTGGGGAGGGGGGACACTAAGGGGAGGGTTTTTGGAGAGATGATATGAAGAGAAATGTAGAAATGATTTAGGTTGGAATGACAGTCCACCTTCTGTAACTTTCCACAGGATGAAAACAGGAAGACCTGACTGCAGTGCATTCTGGGAACTGAGCAACGTGAACTTCTGGGGTAAAAGAGAAACTGTAAGTGGGTGAAACCAAGACTGGGGAAACTTCCATTCTTTTTGTCTTGGAAATAAGATCCAGTTTCTGTGTGTGTGTGTGGATAGGTGTGGAGAGAGGGCTGACAATAACCAGGCATGAAGTAAATAATTCATGGATCTTAAGTGCAAGAAAAGGATAAAGTTCCTGTGGAAATACCTGGATTTATGCAGTTGGGCAGACAGGACCTACGAGTTAAGATAACATAGCAGCAGTTTGAGGAAGAAGGTAGCCAGGGGCTGCTATCTAGCTCATTGTAGATTGGAAATTCTGAGTGGTTTGGCATTTGGTCAATAAGAAGTCATCAGAAATTCATGAAAGTCTAGAATCAGTGGCTTACTCACCAGCAGTTAAAGAGGATGTTGTGAGTCAAAGATCAATAATTGGTGATTATTAGCTGCCAGAATCTTACTAAGGATGGATAAGGAATCTACTTCTTTGCTGAACACAGTGGCTCACACTGGTAATCCAAGCACTTTGGGAGGCCAAGCCAGGCAGATCACTTGAGGCCAGGAATTCAAGACTAGCCTGGGCAACACAGCAAGACGCTGCCTCTACTAAACATACAAAATAAATGACCTGGGCCTGGTGGCACGCACTTGTAATCTCAGCTACTTGGGAGGCTGAAGCATGAGAATTACTTGAACCCAAAGGCAGAGGTTGCAGTGAACCGAGATCATACCACTGCACTCCAGCAAAAAAAAAAAAAAAAAAAAAAAAAGAATCTATTTTCCCCATCTCTTCACCCAGGACAGAGATGGATATTCCTTCCAGGGTTATGGGCAAAGGCAGAGACTGAGAAAAAAATACACAGAAAGTATGAAGTAAAAATATGCAATGAAAATTCTTCTCTCCAATTTTGGAACAGCTTTATTCATGACAACACAAAGGACAGCAGACAATTTTTAAAAAACACAAAACGCCCACAGAAAAGACTCTTGGAATGACTGAAAGCAATGGTAAAGTTTACCCAATTTCAGGGATGGATTAAAAAATGGGGAGGATAGGCCTGGCACGGTGGCTCACACCTGTAATCCCAGTACTTTGGGAGGCCGAGGCAGGCAAATCACTTGAGGTCAGGAGTTCAAGACTAGCCTGGCCAACATAGTGAAACCCTATCTCTACTAAATATAAAAATTAGCCTGGCAAGGTGGTGCATGCCTGTAATCCCAGTTACTCAGGAGGCTGAGGCAGGAGAATCTCTTGAACCTGGGAGGTGGAGTTTGCAGTGAGTGGAGATCGTGCCACTGCACACCAGCCTGGGTGACAGAGCAAGACTGTCTGAAAAAAAAAAATGGCGATAATAGTCAATATCCAAAAACTAATGGGTTTTGAGGCAGGGACCAAAGGCATTATATCTGCTGGTTCATAATCCCTGTGAACCGAGTCCTCATTCACAAGGATGAGCTTTATCCTCGACTCACCTCTACAGCCAAAAAAGAACCCAGCATCATGCTCTGTTCATGCCAGATGTTCATTATCTATTTGATAAATAAATTAATGTTATTATTTTGTATTTTATTTATTTATTTTTTATTATTATACTTTAAGTTCTGGGGTACATGTGCAGAAAGTGCAGGTTTGTTACATAGATATACACGTGCCCTGGTGGTCTGCTGCAGCCATCACTCCGTCATTTACATTAGGTATTTCTCCTAATGCTATCCATCCCCTAGTCCCCACCCCCCTGCTATCCCTCCCCTAGCCCCCCACCCCCCAACAGTCCCCAGTGTGTGATATTCCCCTGCCTGTGTCCATGTGTTCTAATTGTTCAACACCCACTTATGAGTGAGAACATGTGGTGTTTGGTTTTCTGTTCTTGTGTCAGTTTGCTGAGAATGATGGTTTCCAGATTCATCCATGTCCCTGCAAAGGACATTAACTCATCCTTTTCATGGCTGCATAGTATTCCATGGTGTATATGTGCCACATTTTCTTTATCCAGCCTATCATTGATGGGCATTTGGGTTAGCTCCAGGTCTTTGCTGTTGTGAACAGTGACACAATGAACATGCGTGTGCATGTGTCTTTACAGTAGAACGATTTATAACCCTTTGGGTATATACGCAGCAATGGGATTGCTGGGTTAAATGGCATTTCTATTTGTACATCCTTGAGGAATCACCACACTGTCTTCCACAATGGTTGAACTAATTTATGCTCCTATCAACAGTGTAAAAGTGTTCCTATTTCTCCACATCCTCTCCAGCATCTGTTGTCTCCAGACTTTTTAATGATCACCATTCTAACGGACGTGAGATGGTATCTCAACGTGGTTTTGATTTGCATTTCTCTAATGACCAGTGATTATGAGCTTTTTTCATATGTCTGCTGGCTGCATAAATGTCTCCTTTTAAGAAGTGTCTGCTCATATCCTTTGCCCACTTTTTGATGGGGTTGTTTGTTTTTTTTCTTGTAAATTTGTTTAAGTCTTTTGTAGATTCTGGATATTAGCCATTTGTCTGATGGGTAGATTGCAAAAATTTTTTCCCATTCTGTTGTTACTGGTTCATTCTGGTGAAAGTTTCTTTTGCTGTGCAGAAGCTCTTTAGTTTAATTAGATCCCATTTGCCTATTTTGGCTTTTGTTGCAATTGCTTTTGGTCTTTTAGTCACGAAGTCCTTGCCCATGCCTATGTCCTGAATGGTATTGCCTAGGTTTTCTTTTACGGTTTTTACGATGTTAGGTCTTACGTTTAAATTGTCAATCCATCTGGAGTTAATTTTTCTATAAGGTATAAGGAAGAGATTCAGTTTCAGCTTTCTGCACATGGCTAGCCAGTTTTCCCAACACCATTTATTAAACAGGGAATCCTTTCCCCATTGCTTGTTTTTGTCAGGTTTGTCAAAGATCAGATGGTTATAGATGTGTGGTGTTGCTTCTGAGGCCTCTGTTCTGCTCCATTGGTCTATATCTCTGTTTCAGTATCCATACCATGTTGGTTTGATTACTGTAGCCTTGTAGTATAGTTTGAAATCAGGTAACGTGATGACTCCAGCTTTTTTTTTTTCTTAGAAATAGGTGACAGGGGGATGGAGGCAGCAAACAACATTGCCGTGTGTGTACCTATGCAACAATCCTGCATGATCTGCCCATGTACCCCAGAACCTAAAGTACTATATATATAATAATAATAAAAAGTATTGTCTTGGCTATGCAGGCTCTTTTTTTTTGGTTCCATATGAAATTTAAGGTGGTTTTTCTCAATTATGTGAAGAAGATCAGTGGTAGCTTGATGGGGATAGCATTGAATCTATAAATTACTTTGGGCAGTATGGCCATTTTCACGATGTTGATTCTTCTCAATCATGAGCATGGAATGTTTTTCCATCTGTTTCTGTTCTCTCTTATTTCCTTGAGAAGTGTTTTGTAGTTCTCCTTGAAGAGTTCCTTCACATCCCTTGTTAGTTGTATTCCTAGGTATTTTATTCTCTTTGTAGCAATTGTGAATGGGAGTTCACTCATGATTTGGCTCTCTGTTTGCCTGTTATTGGTGTATAGGAATGCTTGTGATTTTTGCACATCGATTTTGTATCCTGAGACTTTGCTGAAGTTGCTTATCAGCTTAAGGAGATTTTGGGCTGAGATGATGCAGTCTTCTAAATATACAATCATATCATCTGCAAATACAGACAATTTGACTTCCTCTTTTCCTAATTGAATACCCTTTACTTCTTTTTCTTGCCTGATTGCCCTGGCCAGAACTTCCAATACTATGTTGAATAGGAGTGGTGAGAGAGGGCATCCTTGTCTTGTGCCAGTTTTCAAAGGGAATTCTTCCACTTTTTGCCCATGCAGTATCATATTGGCTGTGAGTTTGTCATAAATAGCTCTTATTATTTTGAAATATGTTTCATAAATACCTAGTTTATTGAAAGTTTTTAGCATAAAGGGCTATTTAATTTTGTTAAAGGCCTTCTCTGCAATTATTGAGATAATCATGTGGTTTTTGTCCTTGGTTCTGTTTATGTAATGGATTACCTTTATAGATTTGCATATGTTAACCAGCCTTGCATTCCAGGGATGAAGCTGACTTGAGTGTGATAGATAAGCTTTTTGATGTGCCGTTGGATTTGGTTTGCCAGTATTTTATTGAGGATTTTCACATCAAT